>JAVQIZ010004785.1:0-62868 GCA_036023535.2 Galaxias brevipinnis
CCCCCCCCCCCCGCGTTATGTGAGAACTAACCGCTTTTTACCCTGAGAGAGCGGGGATTAATGGAGAAAGTGTGTACAATCTGAATGTTCAGACAGGATTCATAGATGAGGGTTTTGAAGGCCATCTGGGCTAAATGCAGTTGCATTGAGGAGAATTAACACTAGTAGCTACTTATACACCCCCACTCTCCCACACAGCTGAAGTGCTAGTTTCTGCCACTGTGGCGGAGCTGGAAGCCTGTTCTGCTCCCGGTGGCCCCCTACCTGTCAATCCCCCGAGGGTCTCTCAGTGGAAGGGCTCAGAGTCATGCTGGAGTGGCAGTGGCACAAACATGGCATTATCGTCTCACTGTCACAACCACTCTCCCAGGGAGCACGGCGCCGCTTATTCAAATCGCCAAAGGTTTTTTTGTTTTTTTTTCCGGAGGAGACGTTGACAGTTTGTTTCTCACGGGGGCTCCTGTTTTTGCCGTTGCTCTCCCAAATCTTTGCTCTGCGTCGCTTTACTTTGTCATCTCCGCTCCGAGGAAGAAATTGCCGTGTGTCTGCATGGAGAACCCCCCTCCTTCTCCTCCTCCTCCTCCTCCTCTTTCTTCTTCAGCTTAGCTGAGCCGTAGTAAATCCCGTCTGTGTGTCTGTCACGCTGCAGCTGCTGCTAACATGTCCCACCCACGGGGCTCTCCGTCCTCCAGGACCAAACACTCCCTGTATGTCATGTCTGCGCTGTCCTTACACTGAAGTGGAATATTCTCCCCAGTGGGACACGTCGCCATATGGAGACGTGTCTCCGGGATAACATTCCATTTCACCTGTAGCCCAGTGCTGCCTCAGCCGTATTTATGCACTCCCCCTCCAGATGTATGTCTGATGTATGTTGACGTTGTGCTTTGATAGAGGGGCTACTCTGCCAAGCATGAGGTGCGTCAGTTCCACTTCACGTCCTGGCCCGAGCACGGGGTGCCCTATCATGCCACTGGCCTGCTGGCTTTCATCCGGCGAGTCAAAGCCTCCACGCCTCCAGATGCTGGCCCTGTGGTCGTCCACTGCAGGTAGCTGTGACTCACCTCGCCAGTCCATGCTAAGAAAGCATTTGTGCATACGTCGAAGTATTTTACAAGCCTGGGTTGTGCTACTGTTTCTGTTGGAGGTATCAGAAGGGCTACCAGGTGTCTCAGCCTGCGGATTAAACTGACATTGTTTCTGTGTGCTTATCAGTGTTGGGGCTGGTCGTACCGGCTGCTACATCGTGCTAGATGTCATGCTGGACATGGCCGAGTGTGAAGGAGTGGTGGACATCTACAACTGTGTCAAAACCCTTTGTTCCCGACGCATCAACATGATCCAGACTGAGGTAAAGGACCAAAAGGCTGACATGGTGACCTATTCAAACTATTCAGACAGCTTAGTGAAGACACCATGTCGCTAGTGTAAATAGACCTCACCAGCGGCAACCTGGCAACCCACCGTAGCAACCTGGTTGAAAAATTGGTGGATCTGGTTCTTCAAACATTTGTTTTTCCTTTAATGTGCCCTGTAGCGCAGAGAGTGTGAGGGGGGTGTTTTATCATGTACGCCCTCTGGGACTTGTGCAAAGGTCAATGTAGTGGTGTAAGAGATAAGGCTTGCATTGTGCCTCAAAACGCTGCGTGGGCACGTGGTGTTCTTTAGATGTTCCTATCATTTGCATATCCAAACCTTCGTATGCAAATGCAATGTTAGTTTAGCTGTTTATTACATTTGTAGTTATTTGCAGGGGTGCTCTAATTAAATGCAAACAGCGAGTGTTTGTTTATTAAGACTTGATTATTGTCTTTCCCACAGACCTTTGCTACACTTTACTTATTAGAGTTCATGTTTAATTTAGATCATGCAGGTTAGGGTGAGAATGCTCTTTACCTAACCTGTTAAGTTATTGATATTTACTTATGCTCGTATGGCCCTCTCTGAGACTAGACATCTCTATCTCTATGTCTCTTTAATCTCACTCCTCTTCTACACTGTGCTCATGCAGGAGCAGTACATCTTTATCCACGATGCCATCCTTGAGGCTTGTCTTTGTGGTGAGACAGCCATCTTGGTAAATGAGTTTGCCCTCACCTACAAAGACATGCTGCGAGTGGACTCCCAGAGCAACTCCTCGCAGCTACGAGAAGAGTTCCAGGTCAGTCACCCACCGAGCACAAAATAACCAAAGCTCTCAATCTGCTGCTACTATATTATTCAACCGTTAACGTTCAATTCTTCCCAGTATATAGTTAGACTAGTGGTGAAAACAATGCAACTAAACACAAACAGCACGCTAGCAAGGTTTCACTCTGTCGGATCATATAGCTCTGTGGATGGTTGGCTAGCGTGGGTCAGGGGTTATTGAGACTTGACATAGCGGATATGTCATTCTAAACTGGAATGTGTGGCTCGAAGGTCCAACTTTGTGTAGCTGGACACGGAACAATAGAGACTGATTACAACCACCACTCTGGAAAAACACAATCATGCACTGAGTGGCACGAGTAGTCGACAGAGGATGCCAAAAGAAATGGGCTGCGTGAGTGTATCTGTGGAGAACGTGTGTGTGATGGAGAGAGAAAAAGGGAGGTGTAGAGAGATTCTTCATTCCTTTCACCTTTGATAGTGCGTGATTGTCATTGAAATCCCCGCATGGTTTATTGGAATGCAGTTCTCGGAACACTTTATTAGACGTTGATTAGGAGAGAGGAGCGCCAGCTGTGTTCCCACATGCATTACTTCCTTTACCCAGCCCCCTCGTCAACTGATCTGTACACACCAACAGCAGCTGCATCGATTCAGGGTCTCGCATTTCAAAGTAATTCTGGAATAAACCTGTACGCCTTTCTTTTAGCTCTATATTGTGTTTTTTTCGCCTATACACTATGATACACAACTATATGAAATATGCTGTTTTCATTACCGGGTGATTTATTGCTTAGGCTTGGCGGAAATTGAGGTATCGCAGCGCTCTGATTACAGGCTGTTAGTTTTTACCTAAGAAGAGGTCACATGTTTTCCTTTGATCTGAGAAATTTAATCTCTCTGACATTCCTACTGAAATCCTCTTTGCATCCCAATATGAGCCTGCCGCATGGCTTCTACTGTACCAGGTTGCACAGAAATACTGCGCCCGGTATCACTGAGATCAGGGTTTCCCAGATCTATTATTGATGAATTGCATTAATGATCCAAATATTCTTTCATATTGTCTAATGTGATTCTGTCCGGACGAACATAATTCTCATCAAAGAGATTAGGTGCACATTATTCCCTTTGAATTCTATTTTTTTACCTTTTCACAAAATCCCAATTCATGTTCGAAATAAGTTGAAGATGAAGTTGAAAGCCCGATTCTATTTGAACTCCAGTCCCTTTCACTAGATTAGTATTCAATGTTTCTACAAGACAGCTCAAAATAATGACTTTCATAACATCTCTCCTCCCTTCCTTCCTCTCAATCAACTCTTTCCCTTACTATAACTCCTTATTGTTGTTTTGTCACCTCACCCCTTTTTCCACACTCCCTCCTTTAAATCTCGATCCTGCCGTCTCCTCCTTTCTCCCCATTTCCTCCCGTTACCTCCCCCTTAGACGTTAAACTCGGTGACCCCACACTTGGACGTGGAAGAGTGCAGCATCGCCTTGCTGCCCCGGAACAGGGAGAAGAACCGCAGTATGGACGTCCTCCCACCCGATCGCGCCCTGGCCTTCCTGGTTACCACGGAGGGCGAGAGCAACAACTACATCAACGCCGCGCTCACCGACAGCTTTCACCGTCCCGCCGCCTTTATCGTGACCCCTCACCCCCTCCCTGGCACCACCGCAGACTTCTGGAGGCTGGTCTTTGACTACGGTTGCAACTCTGTAGTCATGCTCAACCAACTCAACCAGTCCAACTCTGCCTGGGTAAGAGCCCTGGATTTCTCCACAGTGAACTGTTTACATGTTTATTGTTTGTCCACACATTTCGTTTTTGGGTTTTCCTATTTGTGCTCCAGTATTCCTTTTCTTTCAGTTATGTGTCTATGTTTAAGTTTTGGTTTTCTGTGTCTGCGTCTTCCCCACAATGCACCGCTTTCACACCGTCTTTCTCACCTGACACCATGGTCCTTTGATCTCTGACCACATTGATCTCTAGGCTTCGCCAGCTAACCCCCTCTCCCTAGCTCGCTTCCCTTCACCCCCTGCCTTAGTTACATCTCCAAAGTCTCAGCCTGCAGCTATGTCTCAAGGTTTCTCTTTGTAGGTACCTTTCTACATATTTTATCTATCTTAGTGTCTTCCCATGGTATGATGTCTATCCGCTCGTTCATTTTGTGCACCGCTGTGCACAAAGGATCTTTCCCTGTCTTCTCCGTCATTCTGTCTGTATTAATATTCATCCCAGTGTCACAGTGGTAACACCCATGAGTCTCTTAAGACACAGTTGCAAGGTGCAGCTCATTCCTTATACATAAACCTATATTTCTGGGGCTCTCTCTTTTTCTCTCTGTATCTGACTTATCCGTCAAACATACACCAGGTTTCATCATCTGTGAAAATAAATAAACTCACTTGGAGAGGACTACTTTCATCTTTCATAGTTTTTCCCTTAGAAAATATAACAATACACACAATATTATCTTTCCACAACAGACCAGTGAGGTCGTGTTAACGGTGTGACGAGAAAAGAGTGTCCTTGGAATCTCATATGTTTTACGTTTTGTTTTCCCTCTGCATCCCTTTGTCTTTGGCCAGCCATGTGTCCAGTACTGGCCCGAGCCAGGGTTACAACAGTACGGGCCCATGGAGGTGGAGTTCCTGTCTATGTCGGCAGACGAGGACATCATCACCCGCCTGTTTCGGGTCAAAAACGTCACCAGGGTGAGTCACCGTAATCATTGGGCTACATAATACGTCCTTTCAAACAGCCCCTCTGTCAATGTGTGAACCTAAACAATAGCACAGAATAGTGGAGCAGAACTAGACTCGCTGTATTTCTCCCTAGTGCTACTCTAATGGAAACATGCTATTAGTTCATAGGCCCAGTAAAAAGATGATTTGATCAATACTTTCCAATGTGGCAGCTCGATACACGGTTCCTGCTGCTTCTTTTTTTTTTCATATACCTTCCTTTATCGTCCTTTTATATCTTGCAGAGAGAAAAGAAACACAGTTATATACAGCTTTCAGTTACAAACATTCACTGAACATGTCTTTATTATGAATATGCTACGCAGTGCATGTAAATACAACAACCTGTGCCAACAGCGTTTCCATAAAGACCCCGCTGAGAGCAGTAGTCTGTATACTGTATGATGTTTAAGCTCAGCACATACCATTGGAACATGTGAGAGAAACCCATTGACATGCATGGAATAAAGGTCACTCGCTCCCGTTTTCAATTTCCTGCTTGTCATTACCTAGATGAGCGTCTTTTCTTCACCATGTCTCTGCTGGCATACTAAAGGAGACTTTGATTGTAGTACATGTCGTATTCCCAATGTGTGATATTCTCTCAGGCTCCAAAGCACATTTTCTACCTTTTGATTTGTTCTTTAAGCGTGTCACACATTTAAATGAAGTATCTGACATGTAGAGAATCCGACAGGGTGGAACTCATAAAATAGACTTCATGGCAAAGCCAAATGAAGAAAATGACAGCTATGTCAAAGTAAAGAGAGCAGAGGGGATGTCAGTTTGTTCTCCTTCCCTATTTCCTCTGGAGTCACTAACGTGCATGCGTGTGTGTGTGTGCCTGTGCGTGTGCGTGCGTGCGTGCGTGCGTGCGCGCGCTTGCTGCTGGTGAATCAAAGTTGCATACACATTGTATGAAAGCACAAGTGTGTTTGTGTACTGAGTAATCTGTAAACCAGTCAGACACCTGTATTGCAACTCTCCTTCTGCCGCCAGTAGTCCCCACACCGTTCTCACTGAGTGACACCTACACTTCCTCTGTCAACCCTCTCAGCACCCGTGCTACCTTTGCACCCATTTCCCCCTTTACCTTGTCCCTGCACAGCCTGGCAGGCAGACAACAAAACACAGAAAACAAAGAATCTAGTAAGACTCATTGGTGTGCATATTTGTGTGTGCCTGCATCTCATATGTTCTCTGTAATGTAGCAAATATATACTTTGCATTGCAGAAATTATTGCTAGCACTGTGTATGCAATATGGAATTATGGAAATTAACCAAATGCATGTCATGCAGTATATGGAAACCAGGGCACTGCACCTCTCCAAATCCCATAGGTACGGTACTCCAGAAACTCGTTCATGTGCCATTGTTGTCTTTGCCAGTCCAATTTGCATGACTTACTGTACTCCCCTGCTCCTTAAGTGTTGAGCTGGAGGCTGCTGAGGCTGTACCGGGTATCCCAGTAGCAGCAGAGTGATATTAATGCAGGCTGTGGAATGGGCCATGACTATGAACACAGAGGGACCTTACTCACACACACACAGGCTCTCAGTATAGGTCTTACCCCTCCAAAACAGAACTATAAATCTCCGAGTCACTCTGCTGACTGAGCACTGCTGAGAAGGAAGGACCTTTTCTCAGCCTGGGGAGCAATCATACTCTGCTGTACATAGTCACCTACAGAAAAACAGGCAACAGTGATGCCATGCCCAGGATTATGAGGAGGCATACGGTGTCATGAAGGCACAAGAAATTACGCACACCCTCACAAAACACATAAACACATGTGCAAATGCACACGTCAACACTCATGGCTTGTGGTCCTTTATTCTTGTGGGGTTTTTTTTGTTGCCTTCTTAGCTCCAGGAGGGCCAGCTGGTGGTATGTCAGTTCCAGTTTCTCCGCTGGTCAGCCTATCGGGACGTGCCCGACTCCAAGAAGGCTTTCCTGAGCCTGCTTGCTCATGTGCACAAGTGGCAGAGGGAGTGCGGAGAGGGACGCACGGTTGTCCACTGCCTGTGAGTATTCTGCCATTCCATGCAAAAACATATTATACAAAGGAAGCGGACCAGCTCTTAATGTGAGAGGTCCTTTTTTGCCATCAATGCCAATTGCATCCGCTCATTCAAGGCCGATCAGCTCCTAGAATATCGTGACTGGCATCGCTCTGTCAAATCAGTGAACACAGTTACTCCAAGCCACCACTAGTTGGTGATCTTCAGCGTGTTGGAACCATCAATGTGACCTACTGAACATGTGACCTACTGAGCCTCTGAGGTGCGACTGTGGTCCACGTGCAGTTCACCCTTCTGCCGCCCTGGGCTTCCTGAACGGGAGTCCTGAATAAGGGGGAAACAAAGTAGCTTCTCATTGCCGACCCCACTCACGTGCTCCCAACGCCGCCGTCCCAAAAACACATCACTCAGCGCTGTCAACCAGCGTTAGCCGCGACAACCGGGAAAGAGATTATGGAGATGAAATCAATTATGGCTTAATACAAAATGCGCTGGTTCTTGCGACAGTAAATCCTGGACTGCCAAAGAGCTGACGGCGATTGATTGCCGTAATATTGCGCGTATTGGCTGCTGAAGCTGTATGCCCGCCTTCTTGGAGGGGACTCTCAGGGGAGCGGATGTGGCTTGTCTTCCAGTAGTTTATTGATATGGCCTTCACTTATGATAACGAGGACAGTAGTGCTATTGAAATACCACAAAATGGGCCTACTCCTCAATTGTATGTCCCTCGTGGCATTTGTCACGTGTTTTTTTTCCCTGAGATATGGAATACATTTGTGCAGGCTTTATTTAGCAGTGTTATCATATTGTTCAGGTTGAGCACAGTTTAATTCCTCAGTTGAATGTGTGCGGCTTGAAGGACTGAGAGATAATACGGTTTTTACTTTCCCTAGCAAGGGCTAATTTTAATGCAGCCGCAATACCTATACAGCCACAACACACAACATACATTTGTATGACTGAACATGCCGGTACCAATTCGTTTTTACTTTTTTAATTTGCCTCTGAAAGTCAATAAGCATGTCAGTAATTGACGTGAAACACCTGCTCCCCTACACAGGAACGGTGGAGGTCGCAGTGGGACGTTGTGTGCTGCAACCATCCTCTTGGAGATGATCCAGTACCAGAACATGGTGGATATATTTTACGCTGTCAAAACGCTACGCAACTCCAAACCCAACATGGTGGAATCCCTGGTGAGTTGAATGTGAGATCGTGTGGGGAGGAGTGGAGCAGTTGCTGCGTAAAATTGGTGCTGCTTTTGTCAAAAATGATCCATAATCTTTCAAATACGAAAATTACCTCCGATAGAGTTGTAATAATTCATCATAATAATAATAATAATAATAGATTCAATTTATATAGAGCTTTTCTGAAACCAAAACACGCTAAATCAGTGTTCATGTTTTCTCCAGGACCAATACCGATTTTGCTATGACCTTATCCTGGAGTACCTGGACTGCTTTGAGGGGAGATAGCAACATGTTCAGTAGTCGTTGCATCTCGTGGGATGGTGATTCTATCAAGGGAGCTCCGTGACCGCTCAGTGTCTGCTGTTACCTGAACTTATGAGTGTGGCTTGTGTTGGGGGAAAGGACCGCAAAATATTAATAAAAAAAACAAAAAGGGGGGCGGGGGGTGAGGTCTTTTAACTTTTAACCTTTAATGTACAGCTGTGGTTTCCTCCTCGTTGGTGATGTTTATCTTTTCTGACATTTTTTGTTGTGCATTTTGGTCTTTGCCTCTGGACTGAAGCTCTTTTGTGCTGGTGTTTCATGTAAACAATGGACTACCGCGGGACACTGTGGACCTAACCGACATAGAAGTGTCTCCTGGACTGTGTTACATCATTAGCGCAAACGTTAATGGCTGGGATGAGGCTGCAGGCCTGAAGCAGCATTTAATGGACACGGGACTATTTCCCTTCTTCAGAAAGCCACAGCAGCAGTGTGGTGTAGACATGATCACTCACACACAAACTGCCTTATTATGACAATGGGTAAGGTTCAACTCAATAGACTCCACACAAGTGTATCGTACAAACAGCAACAACATAGCTGCAACGTTAGTATAAACAGCTCAGTCATTAGTATTGACGAGAAGTATGCACTATTAGTGCAATGTGATGTTATTTTTTTTTTGCCATAAACTTTGTAAAGGGCAATTTGTGTGCCCAGGTTTCCTGGAGCCACCAGACAAAGCCTGGGATAACCCTGGGTGTTCGTCTCATATTGCATGGTGCAAATTCCACTGTCCAACTTGAATCCTGTCTTTACTTTGTTTGGGCTGGTACGTGTACAACTTGCACCAGCTGATGTCCTTGTTCAAAAGTGATTGTGTTTTCAAAAGGGAAGCTAAGAAGTTGGGGGAACCATCCTAAAAATAGCCACATGCCACAGTCCTACATTTTATTTCATGATGCTTCGATGAGGTGTCTTATCAGTTTTACAAATATGCCATTTACAATTCCCCTCTACTTGTATTTTGAATACATTGAATATCATTTTTTTTATTAACCCTTCATATTGCAAGCATGTGTTCAGTTAACACCTGCTTTTTCTACACATGCTACAGAGATAAAATGGGCACAAGGTGTTGAGATCCAAACTGGTAAAATATATTGCTGTGTGACTACAAACGTTGTATTGTCTATTGGACACTGTTCTGGTATTATGTCTTAAAGAAAATCATTCAATTAATGATGATCCTTTTTTGTTAAGACGTGCTACCCTACCCCAACATGTTATGTTATCACACACTATTGAGCATTAAGGCTGGAAGTATCACTATATATTTTTATCTGTCTCTCCGACCCTCTTAAATAGTTAAGCATGTTGGCCTATTTGGCACTATGTATGATCTGTTACAGCTCGAACATGAACTAAAAGTAGGTCTTAATTTAACAACCTTAGAGGAAACCATTTATGTTGTAAACTAATAGATATCCCATAGCAACATTTGCTGATATTCTAGGGGTCTCTAAGGTGGTTGTCGCACTACTGGTGTAGACCTGGATTTCCCTCTGAAACACAAAGGGAGACCTGTGGCCTCGGTGTTCTCCCCAACAAACATGGCAGCTAGATAAGCTTACTGTTACTAACTGTTGAAAATTCCACAATCTGATCCATGTTGGAACTTTGAAATAGACTGAAGCTTGAGTATTGTTGACCTATATCATTTCAACTAGACTGGTAGTGCAGCTTGCTCATATGAAACTGGACTGAGGAAAAAAAGGTGTTCAACAATGTTAGTGTAGTGTATCCAGGGTTCTATCGTAGAGGATATTCTTGGTTGCCTCCAGAACGCCTAGATTACAACTGGAAGTGCCTGGTCACTTGATCTTGAGGTGGAAAAGAATGTGTACATATAGATGTATATTTCTGTTATGTGAATACTATGTGAATAAAATGTGTTTGCCCAGAGTAAAGACGTAAAGTAAGTAATCAAAAAGTAACCACAAAGCTGAATGTTCTGTAAATGACCATTTTGTGAGTTTATGATACCAGATTAGTTGCCACCAAAAAAATCCATTGCAAAGCACTTCCCCTGTGATTACAACAGTTATCGCATGTGTGTTCCCATATGCTGCCTTCACATCACATCACATTTGTCCTATCCACAAACATTTAGCCTATTTTTATTTTTTTTTTGTGTCATGAGTTATGCTGATGCACATTATTTTGTATTATATTTTCCAACCTTTGTGTTTTTTATCATAACCAATACAGTGTGAATGCAATGTACTTTTACCATTCCAAAGTTTTGAATATGTTGGCTCTCAAAATGACTGCTGGGGAGGGTTCCATTGTTTTCTGTTGTGTGTTTCTGCGTGATATTGAGGCTACTATTTTTGACCATTGCATCCGTGGGGAAGGTGTGTTTGTAGAGGGGGACAAGGGATGAATTTTGGGGTGGGAAGGGGTTTGTTCTGAAAAACAACATCCATCAACAATAAAACATGTCCTGAGACAACCAACGCAATATTGTATTTTTCCTCATGTTTTTCCTCTGTGGATGTTTTGTCATTCATTTCCACTCGTTTTTAACTAGCTTGCACAAACCTATATTGAATGTCTAGTCTTGCAAAACAGTTTTTTATGATTGTCAGCAGTAGTAGAGAGCTGACTGCTGGACATTGACTTCCTGTCTATGAGGTCCTGACCTTCTTGCGGTTTTTCAAGTGGATGCGGTCTGTTAGTAGCATCCCTTGCCTGTGGAAAACGTACGTAGTTATTCGAACTCTACCCCTTTTTTAATCTCTCACTTTCCCCCCCCAATAACCTCTGTCCGCATGCCTTTTTCATCTTAGCACATCTATTTCTCTGTGCGTATCCTGTTCTCCCCGCCCTGTGCTTATATCCAGTTCTTCCCCCTCTCTCTTACCATCTTCTTTGCTTTCTCTGGTACTTTGCTCATATTCACGTGATTCCAGACCACAGACTTCCTCCTCTATGTGAATAATGCAGTAGGTCTGCAAAATGATCCAGTGTTTAAGCAGAGAGACAAGCTCGTTTAATTATAGGGCAAGTCACCCTTCTGTTGAGTTGAGGACAAGTCTGTTCCTGTGATTGACTTCAGATGACATTTGGACAATTCCAATTTAAATTAACCTTACAGGTTGTAGTAACGTATATTAGTAGGATATATATTCTGCAAATTTAGTAAAGACTGTATTCATAATTGACTCTATTAATTTTCTTAAGATATACCGGTTACTACATTACTTGATTTTACTTCTTAGGCTATAAAAAGTTTAGTTACAGGTGAATATCTTAACAAAAGTTAGTTTTGGTCATTAATTTCCTGTTTGCCTGGAGCCGATATTATCAAATCCTACTAATGCAACTTCCAATGTCCTTTGCTCCTCGTATTTAACCTGCAGTTTGAATTAGCGGCTAATTGGAATCTTATCATTTAATTTTTGCAGTAATGACCTCGGTTCCTGAGATAGTTTGGTCTCAGAGAGATAATGACAGACTATAAGAATTTCACATCTTATCTCGCGGTCTGTTCTCTCAGGTTCCTCTGCTGATGCTGCTCCGTTCCCTAACTAAACCAAGGCTTTCTCCTCCTCTTCTCCCTTTCCTACTCATGTTGTGGATTTGTAAATTCAGATAAGCCTTAACAGCTACCAACTCAGCTACTGAAGTGAATGGGAGGGCCACAAAGCTGCAGCGCTGAATGGAGGCTCATTTATTCCCAAAGGAAAACTTGCTACAGTGTTAGGTGTTTTTTGTATGAAACATGAAAAAAGAGATTTAACAGCAGCATGTTGCATGGTAGTAATAATCAATTGTTGCCAAATGTTTTGACTGATAAATGCAGATAGTATACAACAGTCCCTTCGGTGGGGTTGAAAAGTACAGCCTTAGAGCAATGCATGATTGCTTATCTGTGTGACCTTCCGGAAATTAGTTTTTCAAAACATCAGCGAGTAGTTCATTTGAGGAGTGGCCAAGGAGGAACATAGCTGTCAGCCTCGCCACACAGCTGCTCAAACCTGTAATCTGTGTGGGAGTGGGGTGAGGAGTACATACCTACATGCACACACTCACACACTCACCCATTCATTCAGCTGTTATCCTGTCCCACTGTCCCTGTAGTGTTCATCTTCTACTGGCTGGAAGACGGACAAACGGGGGGCAGGCAGGCAGGCGGGCGGGCTGGGGGCAGGCGGGCGGAGGGTGGGCGGGCGTGGCACATGGCTCCAGGCCGGGCTCAGCGGAGCGAGGACAGAGCGGTGAAGCAGGCCAGATGGCTCCGGCCACCATCTTGCCTCCCTGGTTCCGTAGCTGCAGTCTGCCTGACTGGAAGCCTTATCTCGGCGGTGAGTTTCTCTGCTCAGTGGAAGTCACGCTGCCTGTGTCGTCGAGGAGGGGGCTCTGATGGTTCCACTCCACTTCCTCACGGCAAACATGGCAGATAAACACGACGCCCGGTTGGCTCCTCTGTGCTGTCTTTATCACCTCCGCCCTTGACCTGCCTCGGCTGTCCCCTCGCCCTCCTCGCCACCAGCACCACCTCTAAATATGGAGATCCAAAACGAAAGTCAGGTTGTGTTGTGGGTTGGGTTGTGATATGAAGAATATTCTGTTCTTTTTTTGTTCTGTTTTATATTCAAATTACGCAAATTAGTATTACTTTCCAGGAAAACTTTTATTTTACTGTCTGCTTGTATTACTTTTCCTTATATTTTATCAGTGTAATGTGTAAACCTTGTGTCCTGTCGTGTTATTATAATAATATATATATTATAATAATATATAAAATAACATCCAGTTGTTAGTATAAAGGTGGTGAGCCTTGAGGGAGCTGGAAAAGGCTTGTAAATGTTCTAGTGTCAACACAAGTCATTCTTTGGTTCGTACAATAAAGCATCTCCTAGCTGCCATAAATTTGATAGATGGGAGTATCGAAAGGTCAGTCCTTTGAGGAACTAGCTCACCAAATGGATTTATGCTTTGTTTTATTTAGAGCAGAAAAAAATTAGGTTACAAGCTATGCGTCCAATCAATCATTTTTTTGTAGTGATTCTAAACAATAGAACTGGACTTTTGATCAGCTTGCTATTTATAAGGAAATGGCCTGCTGCTTGTATCGCATCAATATGATAATTGAATAATCACAACCATAGTATTAATTTTTTATAGAATACTAATGGTGTAAGTTTGACAGTTAAAGTATAGACAACAATCAAAGTAAACAATTGAACGAATTAAAATATCCATCAAGCTCTGACTCAGTATGAATGATAATGGAAGATGTTTCGACCTGGAAGTTTGAATATTTTAAATTAAATTCTGAAGTGCAATTCTTTAAATTTGGAATTGCGTCTGTGCTGCAAAATAAGACCTTCCATTTTCAGAACTATAATCAGACGACCGTGGTATTACCCGATCCATGTTTTCTCATTCCGTCTCCTATTCTCCCCCTTCAATTACCCTTCCATGTGCTTCCCTTTCTCCTTCATCCATCCCTCTCTGCCTAACTCCTGCAACCGTTGAAATGCACACAGCCTGGACAGCACACAATGGCTCCAGGCTACTAATATCACTCAATTAACCTCCAAGAGAATGTCAGTCCTGCTGCTCCTTTCTCTTCCCCCTATCCCCAACAGCAGAGCGACCCTGATGACACCCATGTCCCTGGGGCTAAGCACCTCCGCAACCATGCGGCCCTGACGCCCAAGGCCATGTGCTCTCTAACGGTCAGTGAAGCCAGGCTGACTGGCTGCTGCAGCTCTCCTTGCATCCTCAATAGAAGAGTGTCTTGGCTGTCACATCTGCCTCCCTCTCAGGGCTGCTCTTCAGACACCTAGCTCAAGTCCTCGCCTCCCATTCAGCACTGCTCTTCAGACACCTAGCTCGAGTCCCCGCCTCCCTCTCACGCTGTTATGTTTCCTCTTAGATCCAGCACAGTCCCCTATGATGTTACGTTGCAGCATCCCTTGATGATCTGTGTTCATGATCCTTATCTATTGTGCAATACATAGCCTCTCCATTGTAGCTTGTGGCGGACGCCGGCGTGTAGACTGCATTTCTGTGGAATTAGTGGACGATTAAAACACATGCACCTGCGAACATCCTCAGTCTGGTTTTGAGTGGCCCACCATGTGAACAGGTGTCTTCCTGCCCGAGGCAGACTGCTGCAACACATTTGGATCCCCGCCCTTGTCTTACCTGTCTTGCTCATGTCCATGGCTGTCAAACCATGGTGCCACATTCTTCCACATCAACCACCTAATCTGCTGACTGGTTGACAGACAGCCTGACTGTAAAGAGTTCTCGATACGCGAGTCCTGTCCCCAGTGTAACAAAATAAAAGGATTGCTGTGAGCATCCTGCATTGACTGCAAATATCGCCTTTAAACTTAATTCAAAAAAAGGAAAAGAAAAACACATCTTAGCTGGAACAGCCTGAGAGAGAGAGAGAGAGAGAGAGAGAGAGAGAGGTTGGCTAATCCCCTACCTGGACCCAAGCACACTGCCAACGGGTCTGCAGCTCAGGGCACAGGGGATTAGACCGGCGTGCCACGCAGGCCAGGCCCACGGATCTGCACACATCCTGACATTAACTCTTTAATATTTGATTCTGCAGGTTACACTAAATGCTTGTCGGTTGCAGCGAGGGCCCGTTGTAAAATGCCTTCAGAGACTCTTGTCAGACAGGATTAGTGCAGAATAATTCATAACTCTTTTTTTGCTACCCTTGACTTTTTTTCTCTCTCCCTCCTTTCATATTTTCCTCCCTCCAGCTCTATTTCCTTGCATGCCCTCTGTTTCTCTCAATATCCCTCTCCACCCTCTTTCATCCCTCTCTTTCCTTCCCTCCCCTTCCTTTTCCCCCCTCCTCCACTTCGCCCTGTTCTGCAGCAGGTGAGAGGAAGGTCACCTCTGGTGGAAGTATGAGGTGTCTGACAGCTGGCGGGGGGTCCGGGCTGGGAGCGGCGCGGAGAGAGCGGGGCGCTCCCCTGGTTCCTGTCCTCTTGCTGGCTGTCAGCTGGGCTGAGACCCACGGGGTGGCAGGGTCGTGACATGCTCTGAGGTGGCATGTTTTTGATGTTGTTATGTCAGTCACGGCGTAAAGAGACGCCCTCTGATAAGGCCACCATCCCACCGGCTCCACTGCTGCTGCCACCGCTCCGCTCCCCGTCTGTCACCGCTCTGTCTCCTCACAATGCCCGGGTGTACTCCTCGACACACGGCTTACTGTAGGACCCAATATCCTAAAAGGCACACACGCACATGCACATGCACATATCAAACAGTGTTCTGCAGAATGAAAGTAACCAGGCAGTGTAGTCTGTAATAAGCATACATTTTTTGTTTTGTTTTAGGTCCTTACCCTTCCCAAGCACTGTGTTACCTAAAGCCTAGTGCATTGAAGCACTATGTGTTTTGATGTTAATCTGGTGAAACGAGCAGAGAAATATGGAGACAATGAACTCTGCCCTGCTCCGTGTTGAGCTTGACGTGTGCGTCTGCAGCGGCAACAAGGGGCTGTAATTGCTATGGTTGCCTAAAGGCATGCATGCATTATACATGAAGAGGAAGAACACCACAAGAGAAGGGACCCCCTTAATCATCGGTCCTCCCTGATAAAAGCCTGTTGTTTTGCCCTGAACTCCGTTTAACATAGGTATCCTGGTCATTCATATGCCTAAAGATGATTATGTCATGACTTTCCACATTGAAATGAGGACATTCGCTGTGGAACGTCTATCTAGCACTGCCTGAGACAAAATGAACCAAAGAAACGTCGGTGAGTTCTTTGAGCTCACGTAATCACTCATCATGGACTATTATAGGTCTTTTTCTCAGCTTGTCAGCTAGCTTTGTTAGTCCCCCACCACACTGACAGGTGCTATCCTATCTATGCTGAGTTGAGAGACTGAGCTCAGCGTCAGGTAGACGGTATAACATTGACTACATTCTCAGAGGGAGAGACAGTTTTCTTCTCTGTTTGAACATTGATTGCTATGCTCCTCACCTTATGGCTGCATATTTCCTATTGACACAGACACCGTGACCTTTGTGTGAGCGAGTGTTTAGGGGTTGAGTGACTAAGTTAGCATTGTAAAAAAAAAAATGCATCTTTTAAAATAAAAAGAACGAAGGAAAATGCATGTCAGCGCCTCATCACGCTGCAGACATGCACCATTAGTGTCTGAACAGGAAAAGTTTCATCTGATCTCCTCAGAACAAATGTTAACTGCTGACAGTATGGGCCATTAGGAAAAGCTATTTGATAGTTAAATGCATTAAACACCATTTGTCTTCAGTTGTTACACACATATCCACTACGGTTTATAATTTAAATTTTCAAAATGACTGTCCTGTAATTCTAGGCAGTAACGCTGATGACCATGGTGGTGGTGGTAATAGTGGTTATAAAGATAATTGTGACAATTATGAGGACTATAGTTGTGTGCATTATTTTTCAAAACCCCTTTCTCAAAAATAATGTTTGGCTGTTCAACAGTGGTTCTGTTTATTCTGGATTAGAGCAGAACACAGCCCAGGGCCCTTTCCTGGCTGAGGTGCAAATTAGAAGGCACATTAAAACTATCCAGTCCTACCGAGACAGTGAAACATTTCTCGGTTTTGTCGTGACTTCACAAAGGGGAGTTGGGTAACACCTGCACAATTAGCAAGGTCACCTGACATGTCTCCCACGTCACACATCCAAAGTCTACAGTATACGAGGACAGTGGCAGACAGCAAGCTGTGTAGAAGATTAAAACTTTTTTTCTAAACATTGCACATTTAGAAATTGTCCCTTTAAAGCATGTTTGTCACAGAAACCCTGTTCAAGAACCTGAAGTGACTTTGCTCCTCCTCACCTTCTGTTTCTACTTGGTCTAAACAGTTCTGTGTTTTTCTCACCTTCTGCCTATAGTAGCTTTCATGGCTCTTGGCTCTTGGGTTGTTTGGAGGCTGCCACTGAGAGATTGTTTGGAGACGGGGACACTTCCCGCTCCGTTCCAGGGGAAAGGAAAAGCAATTCCATGCTTGGGCCACAGTGAATCCGTCTCTGTCTGTTCGCTGCTCGGTGCCCTCAAATCATCATCTCCCTCCCCCACACACCATCCCACCTCCCATCAGCCTCCTCCTGTTCTGTGATCGGGGAGCGAGAGAGCATCGTTTGGGAAGTGAAATAAGGATGAGCTTAACATGCTCTCTCACTTTGATAGGCCCCCCCACTCTCCCCTCGTCTCCCTGCATGACGTCTCTCAGATTCCCCCAGTCCCCTTCCCTGCTTTATCTCCCCAGCCGAACTCTATCCTCCACGCTGGAGTAGCCACATCCTGCCTGCACATTCTCCCTCTCCTATGTGCCACTTTGCATCAAGCTGGAAGGATAATGAGTTCTACACAAAACCGCATGAATCAGAATCTGGCTTAGTTCTCTCATGAAACTTTGTGTTTTTACACTGAACAAATACTGATTGCAACTTTCTTTAGACATATTTTTTTTTTGTTACACAACCAAAATAATGCCTTAGGGTATAACAACAAAACAAGAAAAGATGTGGTTATTGGAATGTGTCTCCTGTCTATAGGGCACATGAAAGCAATAAAAAAATCCATTATATTTTTATGCTTATGCCCCCCCCCCTCCTCCTCCTCCTCCCCTCATTTACATCAAATGCTATGATAGATGATACTGCTTTCAGGAATCACACTCACAACAATTCATGTCATTTTTCACAAGATGATGTCCCAGACCAACAACCTTTTCCAAGT
Organism: Galaxias brevipinnis; assembly: GCA_036023535.2. NCBI lineage: Eukaryota > Metazoa > Chordata > Actinopteri > Galaxiiformes > Galaxiidae > Galaxias > Galaxias brevipinnis. The sequence continues at coordinate 18,170 of JAVQIZ010004785.1, forward strand.
TATTTTCACCAGTGTTGGCTACCGCATTTAGTGTCTGGTCATTTTAAATATCTCTCATCTAACCACATTAATTACCTGCAGATTTATCCCAGTGCTCATCAAAAGACATTTCCGGATGTGCCCTACCTGCCCACTGAAGGTCAGCACCTGAACCGTCCTCTTTGACCCTTATTAAATCAAGGGTCACTTTCTGTCACAGTCATTAAAGTACTTAGAAGTGACGGCGAAGAGATTGACTTTGATACCTGCAGGAATAAAGCATAAAAAGCTTAAAATCTTTAATTAAAAATGTAATTTCCTATGCATGTGCCTCAAAATGTAACCTTTTGCCATCTAACTGAATGTATTGCTTTGCCCTTGCAGGGAATAGCGACACATAATTCTTGGAAGTGATGAAGGCACACCTCATGATTGATGGTGCCATATTGGACAGGAAAATAGCTTTGTGGACTGTTAATTTTACAGTCAAGGAAGTAGCTCCGGACTGTCAACACAGGAAATGAGTGGGATTTATCTCTGGGAAGGTGCCTAACGAGTGGGGCTGACACAAACGTTCTATGGACTTAGTTACAACCTACTCTATATTTCCTTGTAAATTGTCAACAAAGACACAAAGTGATTAAAAAAAGTAATATTTTAAATTACGTTTATATCACGAAATGAAACAATTTATCAGTGTGTACACATGATTATTACACAGGTTCCAGTGAGCAGGGCATTTTTGTATTTTTATTTTGTTTGGTGTTTAGTCAGCCCAAGTGCCCCTTTAGAGTGCAAAAGATTATTTCAATATATCAGCAATACAGTTATAATGAAGCGAACACTGTTAATGGATAAAGGCCAACAGCACAAGGTCAATGAATTAGAAAACATCTTTCATGTAAAAACAATGTCTAGACAAGGTTTATGATAGGGAGTGACTGTGGATATGTATTACCTGTTTCACAGACTGAATATAAAAAACACTAAGAGTACATTAAAATATCCCTGTAGACTAGTAAATCTGTGTTTGTGGTCAGTGTGTATTGTGGATTTTTCTCATTTGGATGTAAATTTGAAACAATAGAAAATAGTTGAAAGTAATTCTCATCCCTTTTCAATCTTTATTGAATACATTTTGCTTTGGGTAACGTAATGGGTACCAAGTGCTATAAAACATCCAGATGGAATCACACTTTAATCGAGAGACTCATCACTTGCAGTATGAAAACCACAAGTTATTTTTCTGACACATGGAAAAGCTTTCAGTTACAGCTTTGCTTCATGATTAAATTCAGATTGCTGGTCTTTGGAATAAAGGATTTTTCTTTGTCTTTGATAAAGGCTGAGACTAGACCCATCTCTGAATCACAATTATTATACAGTTGTCAAACAGGAGGATCACTGCAGATCATGCAGCTGCCAAGAGTGTGTCAGTTTGTCAGTGCTGAAAGGGGAGAGCAATCCCATTAGAAATAAATAAGCCATCCAAAACATTACATCTCTTTATTCTCTTAAAGCTGTGTGTGAGTGTTTTGTGTATGTATTTTTAAGACGTGACTTTTGTCTCCTGGGAGAGAAGAACCGAGTTTATGGTAACCGACACACATATTTCCTCCAATAAAAAATCTGTCTATTATTTCTCACAGAAGTCACTGTCAATAATAGTCAAGACAGAAACTTTGCACACTTTTGTAAAACTGTTGATAAATATCGCCATCAAAAATGACAATGGCCAACTTTGATGGCCCCCATGGGACCAAATCCTCTACAAATACCATCGTGTCACTTGCTTCCTTTCCCATGCAGTCTAGTGTGCTGAAGGGTGTCAGAGTTTTGAAGGCCATGGAAGTGGTGTTTCTTGACAGAGCATACACCGTGCCGAGGCCTTTCCTTTTTCCTTTCCTGTTAGCAGAGAACCACAGCAGTTAGATCCTTTGCTATCAACAGCCCTGTCAATCACAGACCCCTCATTTCAGGGCAGAAAAATATAGAGACGGTCTGACTCACTGCTTATCGTCCAAGGGGCTTGAACTCAATCTGAGCTTGAGAATGACAGTCCCTCCACCGCATGAGTCTTAATGGAGAGTCACTGTAGCAGCTTTACCTCCTGCACTGAAGATGGCTTCAGTACACGGCTGTCTCCTGGGAGATGCGGGACAACAGGGAATAGAATAACTCTGTTCCCTGTCATTTCAGAGTAGAATTGAAAAGAGAGTGACTGAGTGAGGGTGTCCATTGTGCTGTTGAAAGCATAGCAGAGGAGAAATTTTCTGGCTCATAACCTTCCTAAGTGCTTCTCAAGGTCCAGTACGGCCTTCCCACCGTCTGCTGGAATAAGTATCGAAGGGATATGGTTGTTACGGTGGAAGAGCAAGACATTTTCCTCTGTGCTCATTGTAAAGCAACCATGTTCACTGCTTTTGACTTTGTCTTCCACTAAGACACAACTAAGACTTCTTTAATTTAAAACATCGCTTCCATTTCACAAGTCAGGATGATAGTCTCACAAACATTTCTTGAATGTATAGTACTAGTGTAGTTTAATGGCGTACTTTTTGTCATTTTCTTTCTCTTCTTGGCCAGTTGTTTTTTATGCTGCTCTGAAAAGGTGTAACAAGGAGTTTTTTATTGTCACTCCAACTCCAACACTGCGGATGAATGTAAATGCTCTTTTGACTAATCAAACATTTGAACAGGAAATTAACAATAATGCTTTCATTAAAGACTAATTGCAAGTACCAGCTTGTATGATTACTGTGATCAAGCACATACCGAATTGCATATTTGTGCAGAGATGGATGAACTCCATTACAATATTGTTCCATTCTGTAGCCAAAACCAGCTACATCACAAAGTCGCAACTAAATGGTTACGAACCCATCGATCACATTGACACCAAACAACTTTTCCTCTTTTGAGCTTCAGCAGAGCAGCAAAGCAGAGACGTTACACGGGCAGCTCTATTAATTACGTTTATCGTTAACACTACAGATCAAGATGTGTGGGTTAATGGAAAGGCACGAGGTTCATCGTACCTTAGCAAAGCCTCTCTGACAGCACGTGTCACCGTAGTGATATGACCACGAGTTGACTAATTAAAAAGGGATCAAACCCTGACCAGGCCTTCAGTAATGAACCTCCCTACAGACATAAACAACTCTCATTAGAGGTATGCTTACATAATCCCTACCAAGACTGGGGAAATAATTGACTAGCATGCAGAGAGCGGGGGGAAAAAGTCCGGATCTTCCTATTTAGACACCCCCAGCATGCTGCTATGTACACAGTGTGCTATAGCATACTAGGGCTGCACTAATCACTAACAAGCAAAGCGTCCAGGGGAAATATTGGTTCAGTAGATATCGGAGAAAGGCATATTTGTGTCATCTCTTTATGGGTAGTTCCCCCAGCAGCAGTGATGTAATAGATAGCTTGTCAGAAAGACAGGTATTTCTGTTGCAACTACCCTCTGCAGCTGGAAGAGTATAGGGAAGAGGGTTGTTATGGAGATAGAGACGTCCACAGAGAAAGTGGGCGATAGAAGCCTTATAATCATCCATGGTGGTTGAGCGGGTTCCTGCACTGCATCCGATGTGAGAGTAATGTTATTAACTGACTGACCTGTGACCTTTCCTTCCAGACCCCGTTATCTAGACCTGACAGTTGAAATAAGAGTCAACTCCGATTCATCCACATCTAGACATGGAGCATAATCTGTGAAGTAAATACAAGTTATTACCGACAGCAGGGCATGGGTGAGCTTTCCCTTCAGGATGTTTGAATGGACAGCCTAAGAGTAGGTCTGTGAGGCCTTTTTGCGCGGAACATTTTGTCACTCAAAATGTTCTTTTAATACAAACATTCAAGCGTTCTGCGCTTCTTTTCACATTTTGTAGAAATATGCTGGGGCCTTTGCAGTTGGTTGGAGTGTACTCCTCCCTATCTATAACAAAGGTTTTCATTTAATAGAGACTTATTTAGACTTCAAGAGACTTCTTATTTTTCTTACAAATGTTTTCATGTCCCCCAAAGTGTTCTGCCTGTACTGTAGAATCTTTGCAGAAGAGTGAAGCGCTCTGCTTCGCTTCATGACACTTGCGTTGTTGTTGTTATTTTTTCCACACAATCATGCTAGCAATGATTACATGAAGTGGAGGTTGGGCTGACAGAGCCAAGCACCATGATCTGAAGGATCTATTATGGGCCGCTGCAGTTGTTGTTCTTCTGTTACTTCCTCTTGATCTAGGACAGAATCCACTGAGCTAGTGGGATTTTCCTACCACATATAGTCTATGTGAATCTGGCTGCCCTAGGGGAGCACATTGCCCTTAGGTCCGCGTTGGACTGGAACTGTGCTCCATCAGATGAGGTGACAGACCTGATCAGGAGTTAATGCCTCAGTCACCAAGCCGGTTGGCCTCAGGCCACAGCTGCGGAGCTTTCGCTGGACAGCTACCGAATGAGCAAACCTCTTCCACCTGTCAACGACAGCCATTGGTTCAATGGAGCACCAGGGTGAGCAAGCAGCTTAGAGGCCTGAAACAATATTACAAGTCCACGGGTTTAATGTATGAGCGTCTCCTCCCTGTCTCCTCCCTAAAGCAGAAGACACAGACAGACAGGGTCATAAAATGTTCTGGCAGATGATGTTCGCAAAGACAATGACCCATGGCCGTAAAAAGAAAATATCCTGTTAAGACTCTAGATTTAATGGATAGCTTGAGCCTAATATGGTGCTCTGCCATACACCAGTGCCTAAGTGAGTTTGGCAGACATTATGCTCCTGAGCAAAAGCATGTTTGTATCTTTATCTTAGTGTGTGTGTGTGTGTGTGTGTGTGTGTGTGTGTGTTTGTGTGCGCGCGCATGTTTTGCAACTTCAAATGCAAACACAAAGTGCTTTGCATGGAACATTGTTTCAAACTGCAGTATTGTCATAGCTTTTGTGAGGACGTTTCTGCTTAGTGACTAACACTACTTCAAATTTACAAGGAATTTTAAATCTGACAGTTGTATGCCAGTCATCATTTAGAAACTGGAAGATTTTTAAACAGGCTACGACTGGTTTCCAGTTGCATTAGACAACTGCAATTATGGTGGTCATGCCATGACTGGGCTTTGCCATTTTTTGTTCAAAAGCAACAAGGCCAAAGGTCAAGATGAAAAGGTATGAAAAGTTATAGAGAATACTATGCACCTTACTCTGAAAGGTGCTGCACTACTCACCCCCCAACCCAAGCAAGAGAGATGTCAAACTGTCAGCTATATTTACCCAACCAACCAGTTTCTCTGGCCATTCACCCATTCATCCAGAACCGTCTTTATTCATGCCTATCAAAGCCAAAATGACTAATGTCCCCTGCACCAAAGGGCTGAAGTCATATGTATGAGTCTTCATAAGAATTTGAATACAAAACCCTTTCTTCTGTTGCATCTTCCTGTGCGTGTTAGTTGCTTGCATGTACGGGAGTTAAAAATAATTGTGTTAGTTAAAACACAAATGCTCTACACATCACATTACATTAAGTGACTCCTCTGTAACCTGTTGTAAAATCTATTGTAAATGAAGTCACATCCCTCAAAGCATAAGCGCAGCGCAAAATAAAGGTAAACTGGTCATGCTGTAATCTGATTATGGCACCAAATAAACTCAAGCCCCTTCTGACTGAAACCCTGCTATGAAAAATCTTCATGTGCACGGAAATGCATTTGTGAAGCATCCTAAGTGGACACGCACACAGTAGTTGCATGGTTAAGTGCAACACAGATATATATATATATATATATATATATATATATATATGTATGATATCAACAAAAAAAGGGAGTAATCAATCCATTTCAAAGTTCAAAAGCAAGATATCCAGCTTCATAGCCCTTTCTGGCTTTTATCTGCTACACATGAATCCCCACTGATCCCCCTGAAGACTACTTTATGCACTCCCAGCCTGAACAGAGGCAGCTAGGATTATCTGACTACTGTGTCTAATGCCACGGGACTTTTATGGCCACAGTCAATTTGAAGATGGCTGAACAACCTCTAAAGCTCACTGGTTGAATCTTTTGTTGCTGTGACCCTATATTTAAATATTTATTTTGCAAGTCAGGTTGTTTAGTTGTCATGTTGAACGTTTGATTTTGAATTTCTTTCTCAATGGCACTCCCGTTGACTAAAGATGTCAAGACGACTTGTGCTTTCCCTTTCCCTGATCCTCTGAAAGATATTCATCCTTCCATGTCTCACAGTGTCTGCCTTCATCTGTCTGTGTCTGTATGAATGTCTGTATACATTTCTCCACTCCCTCTCTCTACCTCTCTGCCCCCCTCTCTCTATCTCTATCTGTCTCTCTTTCTCTCAAATGCCTTTCAATCCTAAGAGGTATGCTTTACATAAACAGCCAAAGCTGGTAGAAAGCCCGGCATTGAGCCCCCATCTCTTTCAATCTACGGGTTATAATAGCTTGCACAAACATCATCAGAAATCCTCTGCTTTCGATAATAGACTTCTATTCAATTGTGTGCTCCTACTCATCCCACAGCGTGAGGATGCCTGGTCTTTGGGACATCCCTGATAATATTATTTCCCCTTTCCATTCAATCATCATATTTCTACAGCACACAACAGTGAAACAACCTCACCGATACGCACACACACTCATAGATGCACACACACACGCACACAATCCAACTCACAGTCGAATGCCTTTGCTCTGAACTGTTTGTAAGCTAAATAAATTAAGAAAAGTGTTGAGAAGGTCTTGGCAAATAATTTTTTTTATGACTTAATGGGATTCATTCCACCATGTGTTGATACCAATTGGTACTTATCCGATGATTATGTTAACTTCAAGTACAGTGATTATAATGTTTTAGCCTGAGATTGTCTTGTGTTATTTGCCTGACGTTACGAACCAAAACAAATAATTATTAGGCATCTAATGACTGATAATAGGCTTAAAGCTGGTTAGTGTACATTCCAGAACTTCACTGAAACACCAAAGACCTATCAATGGCAATATTTTACACATTTACAGCAAATAGTTTAATTTGTATCTATAAAAACAGTTGAAACCCGAAGCATATGCATGTACTTTCTGAATATACTGATAGATAAAATACATAGAATGAGACAAAACTACATTTGATTTAAAAATGTAGAGTTCCTCATGTTTTTTCCTGGCATGTGAGGCCACCTTATAAGTCCAATGAACTGTGACTCATTACAACCAAACTTGTTGAAGCATGTGTCATACTAATCAATCATGATCCTTTCTGTGAGCTGTATATGCTGTGGACAGACGGCAAGCCACACACAATTATTCATAGATTAAAAAAAACAGTTCCCCTTCTTTGGAAAGGACATTTAAAAGCAATATCAAAGCGATCTCTCAATAACAAACTAAGAAAACGGAGCTGGAAAAAAACATACAGAACATACATACAGAACAGAAAGGGGCCACAAGAAATGAACTTCTTTCAATAGAAAAATTAAAAAATTGTCACTTTATGAACCATTCGTCATAAATTACAGCATGCACAGAAAACACATTTCTGTCATTTTCCTTTTCAGAGGTTAACAAGCCAAAAGCTTTCTTCCCTGGCCCTAAATCTCCAAATTAAATTCTCTTGTAATCTGGAAATCTAATCCTGTTGACTGATACCATCAAACATTCTTGTCTGAATCTTCTTAATGAGATCCAGATGATTGTCTTTAATGGCCCGATAAGCTCAGATTGGTTTTGCTTCAAGGATTTAAACTGTAGATCTATCTATAAAACAGGTATTGGTCTGATAGGGACTAATTAGTCCTTTAAATGTTGTTTATTCTTTGAAATGTATTTAACTGTACTCTGCTTTCTAGGTTTGAAAAGGTAAATAAAGTACTGCACAATAGAAAGGCTTGGCTGATACTCAGACATATACAATTCTCAGACAGAAGGAAGAATAAACCATCACTATTCAGCACTTTATACTCATATATTAACCAGCAGTAAACACTTTTTAAAAAAAGTTTTAATGTTTTAGTTCTCTGGAGGTTTAGCATAAAGCAACAACGTGGTGAACATATCTTGTTAAATAATTCAAAGTTCCATACACTTATGGACATCTTCATCTATTCTAGAAATATTGTGACATGGTCCTTGTATAGACTGCCAACAATGTTTGTCCAATGTGAAAAACGGGAGATGCAGACAGAACCATGCAGGAGAGTGCCAGCCTCTACACAAAGTTGCTGCCTTGATGACTAGCTATTGACATTCAGTATTGACATGATCCTACTAGCCACTCATGAAACGTCCATGCTTACATCTCATAAGCCAGAAGTCAAATCATGGCACATTTATTTCAACTCAGACGCCATTCCATCCGTTCCACTGTGCCATTCGTATCTGTTTTGTTTCACCCTCATCCATTCTTACAAGCATGTCGGAATACTTGGATATTGTACAGCACAGTCAAGTATGTCTTTCCCATTCATTGAAAGTGACATGTTCTTCTTTACTCCCATGGCCTTCACAGACATATCCTTATATGGAACACCTGATTGTAAAGTTGTTCACTCCTGCTTTATGAACTTAGCCGGTTTATGGATAGTAAAGTCAAAGCTAGTCAAAGAAAACATGCTATCAGAGTCATTGCATGGAACCGGAGACATATTCCACATGAGAACACAACATTACATGGAGAATAAAATCATTTTTGTCAAGCCATTTATTTGCAGAATGCACAGCCCAATTTCATATTCATATTCAAGATATCAGTGGAAATGCATATGCATTAAAAACGTATACTGTAGGTAACAAGACCCACATAAATTGTAATGCATGGGCATTGAAGCCTGTATCATTTTTGATTTGCACATAATAGGACCTTTTCAATTATGTGTTGAATAGTGCCAAATCGTGTGTATAAAACCAATGGGGCGGTGGGCTAAGCATGTACAGGGCTTCACTTGCTTGGGATTCTTGCCTTGACAAATATCAAAAAAGATCAGCCAGATGTTAGAACATCTGTGTGTGTAATTCATTCGGCGATACCTCCATCTGGGAAATTCTCCCTCGGTAGGTGATACAAGTGAGAAATGATTCATCCTCTGATCATGCATTTAGGCTCTTTTCTTGATTGTCGAACCAAAATTGGTGGTGTTGCTTTTGAAGAGTCAATGCACAATGCCTTTGCGAGGGACAGACTATTTAAAGTACTGCTTATTTACTTAAGATTCTAATGTCAATCACTATAAACCATCTAATGCAAGCTCATTAACATTGAATGATACAAATAAATTGCAGATAATATTGCCGATTTACACATACCATAGCCCTAACCCTGTTTTTTACGTAAACTAAACTATTAAAACTACCATGATCTTCTAAAGCAGTGGTTTTTAAAAAATTTGGGTTTAACATCCCTTTTAATATTAAGACAAATGACCCCCATCCGCACTGTGCCTAGAGAGACCTACACTTACAGTTGGAAGGGGAACTTGTTAACTGGTTCTTCCTGCAAATTAAAACTAAATGTAAGTCTGTGGAATAAGAAAGATTATTTTCGTCAGCAAGAAATGTAATTGTTGGAGAATCATACATAGTAGTTTAGTCCCATGGACTGATAAAACGCGTTATTGCTTCAATAATGAATGGTCTTGTCAGTAACTAGCTTTTTGACACACAATTTCCCAGAACCCCAGAAAGAGTTCATTATTTCACTGTTCTGTCCATTGACCTGAAGCACTGACAGTTGGACGGCAAGCTGTTAGTTTATTTTTATTACCTGATTTCAATGTGTCTTAATTATATTCTATTATTTTACTGTTAGTTTTACTGTAAAGCATCTTGTAACCCTGTTTTTTTAAAGGCACTGTATAAATAAAGTTATTATAGTATCTGAAGACAATAGAATTGAGGAACAAGGCAAGGGGAATTTGTGCATTGACTGCCCAATATTTGTAGGCAATGCACACGGTTTACCGTAGCACTGCTTGTCGTACACATACCATCTTGTGGTGAGTTTGAAATTTTGTTTTTATATGAAACATCTTAGCTGGACCTACAGATGAGGTAAGTCTTGGACACCTGTCTGAAAGATAGTTCTTATCTTGGTAATAATTAATCAAAAAGGTGAAATGTATGTAGAAAACAGTGCATTGGGTATTATTTGGCACAATGCAGGCAAGTGGAAATTAATATTTACACTATGCTGTACATAGTATATGTCACATCAAAGATAATCCCTCTGTTCTCTGGGACCAAATTAACACAATTTATTTTTAATGTCCTTTGTTTACGGTACATTGAAAGGTATTTGATACAACGGCTACACTGTGAAACTGACAATTTAGAAGGAGAATGTCCTTTCTTCTTGGTGCAGCTTTTCACAGTAAGAGCAACATATCAGGAGGGAATATGAAAATTATTGGTCAGCAACATCCCGACCATCATTTGCTTGTTATTATATAAACCATTTAATGGGATGTATTCTGAAAACATGATATGTGTTGGTTTTTTCTGAACAATATCAGTATTACCTACTCTGCACTAATGTTAAGCATGTTTTTGGGCTGTTTTTATGAAATTGTTGTTTGCTGAGCCAGCTGGAAGCTTAGAATGAACTTAATTAGTAGCGTGTAAAATTTTAGCTATACAGTGCCGGAGCTTCCAAGTGCATCCTTGGAGGTTCAATAGAAAACAAAATTCAAATTCACTCACCGACATGGTTTCAACAACTCATCTGTTCATTTGTAGAATTCGATGATTCCCTTAGAGCCTTTGTTTGTAAGAAGCTGATAAAAGGAAATCTCTTTAGTTTCTTAAATTATAAATGCATTTGGGAATCAAATCTTTGAATAGGCCTCTGCATGCCTGATTTTGCAGGTGAACATTTGGAGTGAAAAAACAACTTTGTAATTAATTTGCATTTTAATCGCCACAACACAGTGGATGCTTTAGGGCTGACTTTGTGAATGCTGTTTGTTTTCAGACTTCCAAAGGAACAGTATGCAACACACATTCCATATAGATTCTCAGACATACTCCAAGTAAATAACACCAAAATAGAGACATGGGAAGTAAAGACATTAAGTTCCATCTAACTTTCCATGGGATTACTATTTTCAGAAGAAGTGTTAGCAAAGCAGAGACTCAAGTTGCACTTTCACATTGAAATGGAAATAAATGTACATCGATTTAACTTTTAAATTATTTATGTATCACTGTTTCATATAGCATGTTTCAGGGCTAGTAAAGTTATTCAAAATGATCATGGTTAAAATAATTTCAAATGCCAGGTGTCCAGTGGAGAAACAAAATTACAAATGGTTTACGAGTATAACATCACACTTTTGTTATAGAAGAGAGAAATAAAGAGGATATTCCACAGAAATATCTTTTTGCACACGCTCTCGCACACATAAACACATAATCACACAGAGACACACACATACACAACTGCAGACACTCGCTTCCTCTGTCTTGCTTTGCTCCTTGGCTCTGTGCTTATCGGGCAAGTTCAGCTGCTGCTGGACAGTCCACAGAGACGATATGGGGCACCAGGCATAGTGGCAACTGTTAAAGCCTTTTCATTTTACTAATTTCAATTACTTTATTTATCTCTATACCCTCAAGCAGTAACTTCCAACTTTCCCGCAGGTGACCCACGTCCTTGTTCAAATGTAAGGGAATTAACTTGGGCTTTCATCAGATATTGTTCTATTCCCAATCCATTGTCCTATTTTGCTAGTAGAGTTTTGTGTGAGTGTGTGAATGTGTGTGTGTGTGTGTGTGTGTGTGTGTGTGAGTGTGTATGTGTGTGTGTGTGTGTGTGTTTGTAAAATAATATTTCATGAATCCTCCCCGGAAACAATGGGGCAGTTATTACTGGAAGTTGCTAAACCTGTTGTGGATCGTCCCAGTAAGCACATTACACTCATGGGAAATGAGATTGTTCTTGGCTGATATGGTTTCCACCACTTCCTCCTATAATCTCATAGTTAACAATAGGGCAGGTGGATATTGCTTTGTCCTAGTCCATGATCGACTTAACTGTGCTATGTACTCAAAAGTGGAATAATGACCAGGTTCCTTTCTGCAAAAAAACAATACACTCTAAACTAGTTGAAGTGCAATATCAAATGCCTGTGTTGGTTAATCCATTAAGGAATGCGATGACTATTCTGCAAGCTATGCTCTGCCCAGTCAGAAATAAAGTTACTGAAAATAAGAAAAGGTCAAATGCTTGCCATGGTGTTGGTACCAGGTATACTAGAAATAGAATCCTAAATGAGTTATCTGAGGACACAGGAAGGTGTACAGATTTTGTCACATAGTTCAGGAGATGCACAATCAGGGCATGCTCTTATCAATAATCACAACCTCACATCTTAAGAAATTCTGTTTCAAGGTTTAGGAGGGGCTGCAGCTATCTTACTGTTACAGTGCACACTGTACGCCCAGGAAATGGGCTTTTAAATACACATCTTTTTTTTACTGCCTCACCTTAATCTCAGCATACACTAATCTAGAGGAATGTCAGCCTTGTTGAACAATCACCACACACGCCTTATCACGTATAAACACCAGCCAGTCCCAGAGCCTGCATAGTTAATCAACTATGGAACTTGTGTCAATAGATATGGTGGATTTAACCAGAATCCTTCTGAAAATATTCATTGTTTGTCATGACTATAGTTATACATGGCTGAATGATAATATCTTGATAATTTTTATTCGGCAAAAACTAAATCAAAAACACGTTGTTGTACAAGTGTTAAACGTGATAAAAGTCCTGGGCATGCTTTTGCATTCATTATTCCCTACTTGTCAAACACAGCCAGAAGCAGTGGTAAAACCATCAAGTCCTATTTATTATTGAACAGTCAAAGGCAATTTAATGGGTGGAAATTGCTGACACTAAAGTCTCGTAAAGCCCTATGATTTTGAGCAAAACCCCACAGGCGGTCATGTTTGAAAGGCAAGCACAAGCACAAAAGGTTTAGGCTCACAATCACACACACATATATACACACAAGCACACAAAACTCCTTAACTCTGATTCATCACTGATTTTGTTATTCATTTCACCTACAGCATATATGCCACCTACAGTAGGTCTCTGATTGGCTCTCAGTCATCCGTGGCGCTTGACCATGAAGCAACTCAGCTCGCTTAATCAAAGCGTTTGAATTAATGTGGTGCCCCGGTAAGGGCATTGTTATTTCACATTGGGGTGATGAGAAGACAGAGATGACTGTTCTTTTAGCACACAAAAAAATCTATAATTTCCAGAACCTCATTCATGTTCAGATATACATAGAAAGGGGCTGATCATCCTCTGGTCATTTCAGTTCACTGAATGGAAGCTGAGGTAGTGAGTCCATGATCAGACGGGAAATGCGTTCAGAGCCTTACACTCATACCTCATTGCATGACTGAGGAACACACATAGTGGCGTAAGAGGCTATCCTTTAAAAAAGGCCAAAGGTTAAGCTATGGTTATTGTGTAAAATGTTGTACATTGTAATTTTGCATCGACATGTTTCGCATTTTTAAAATATAGATTGTTGCTTTATGCTTTATCATTTAATTATATTCTTACAGTATTTCCCCCTTTGGATGAATCGTGTTATGCTCTCATACTATGTTATGTTTCTGGATATTGAAAGCATACATTTTTGTCAACAAGTAGTACCACAAAGTCAAGCAATAGTGTTTGACTACACATGACTTAAATACCAAAATGTACTGGTCCAAAGGAAAATAAAAAGTGTTTCGGTAACATTTTCTTTGTTTACGAAGGATTCAATTACTGGGGCAGAATTGAAAGCCAACAAAAGGTTTGTGCTATTGTTTGAAACACAGTCACGCTCCAAGGCTCTCCACTATGAGGTTGTGCTCCTGATTGAGGGTTTAATAACAGTGAGTTAGTGGTGAATAATTTTGCCTGCCCTCATGACAATGTAATTTTGGACCAGGGCAGACAACGTCTCTTTGTTTTTTGGTGTGTAATTGAATGACTGCATACCCCCCGCTGAGAGTAAATCCACTTTTCTTTATTTCTGACTGCTTTTACCTGATAGTCATAGTATTTTCTTTGTTCTTCCTGTCGTGCAAGTAACACAACAAGAAAATAAACACACAACCTGAATAGAAGCAAAGCACCTTGGTTCTCCTGTGTGATTGATGAGAATGACGTCTTAAAGGCTGTGCCAAATGTCTGAGACCAAGGCTGACTGCTTGAAAGTGGAAGGGGAAAGCTAATCCGAACCTGTCTATGCTCTGCCATGCCTGTTCACCTCATACAATTACAATGTTAAGGATAAGAGTGATGCACTGAAATAGGCAATATTTCAAAACTGAAACCATTAAATTATCCTTTCTTTTACTTGCCCCTGTCAAAAACCAAATATTTTTTTGCCTGCAAATGACACATTGGAAAGGAGTCTGCCACTTATCTCCTCAGTTCTCTACATGTTCTCCTTTGTCATGGGCCTTTCAGATGTACATGGATAATACTAAAACAGGTTTGCTAGACCAGCAACTTTAACATCTACATTACACTTTGATTGACTTGACAGTTTACATTACCTCTTTGCAACACGTCTACGGTATATCTCAAATAACCGTGGCCGACTGACATCCAGAGACCAATGTTGAAACAAATCTCCAGTGTCGTTCCACCGCTGACAGTTGGATCCTCAGTCTGTGTCTGCATCTCTCTGACACAGCGGCAGCTGGCCATGGTAGGACTTAGCCTCAGTCTTTAATGAGATGACTCCCAGATCAATTCTTATCGACTGAAGGCCTCCATTATTAGCTTGTAAGACATTACTGTTGTACCATTATCCCTTAATTATATTGAAAGCAGAGCACCTCTGGTGTGATCCTCGCTGGTATGAAATCAGACAAGGTATTAGTCAGCTTCTCTAACGCAAATGGCCCAAGGTTCTTCCAGCAGTTATGGTGCATTTTTAATGACATCATTAGCAAACGGCAACGACTCATTTATTTGGGCCCATGTGGATGCTGATTGGGAAGAGACTTGAAAGGTATTTGCAATCTCAGTGACTGAATTTTTCATACTTGTATATTATATTTTAGTTCTTGTATAAACAACAAATAATACATTATTTTATGGATTTTAATTCCCATCTCCACTTAAAATTAACACACCAAGGAAGTCAAGTACTTCTGCCTTTTTTATTTACATTTGACGTAACATCTGCTTAAAAGTGGCGGAGGTATTTGAATATTGAAAAGAAGCTTTGTACTTTTCAGAAACTCAAACCTGCCAGACTTCTAAGTGCAGGGATTTAAAGTACTTCAGTTGTTATTGAAGCCCACTCTTTCTTTCTCCCTATCTTTCTTCTTTCCTCTTTTTATGTCTCCCTTGTGAAAAACAGAGGAAAAAAATAAATTCATGGATATCAAATAAAACAATATGTTTTTAAAATAAATATATAACAGACTATTTTATGAACTGGCCATCACAGTGACTGTGTTCCCTAGCTTAGCAATGTCAAATGTCAGAACTAATTTATTGACACAACTATATACCAAATGCTCCTCAAAAGAACAAGAATAGGAACTTGGTTGTGCTGACAACTATAGTAATCCTGATACATTAATCCCCGATTGTAATCAATCTCTCTCATATTAAGATAGATTTTTTTCTCTTGCTTTCTGAACAGCTGCCTTATTTCATGTTGCTTGCAGTTAATGTTTTTTTTATAGATGTCAGTACCACGATACCACAACTTTAATCTGAGAACGTCGGCCCTCATGAAAGGCGTACGGCATACTTTGACAATGCGTCTCTGGTCATGAAAAAGGCTGTGTGGTCTTGTAACTTTGAAGTGCTCCCTCTGTTCAGCCCCTCGAGGGACTCTTACAGCTGCCCTAAACGTTAGAGGTCTAAAGTGCTTCACCAAAAAGGCCACTTTCTATCTTCAGCTACAGCTTATTGCCCCGTCCTCCACTGTTGGATGTAGCTTTGTCTTAGTTTGGCCTTCTGCGTACGTGAAAAAGTCTACAGTTCAAAGGGGTCTGTGTTTCTGATAGGGCAAACCACAATGACTCCTAAAACTGACCATTGTGAATTCTTTATCTCTTTGCCAAATCTCTCCCTTCCTCTGACAGAGTCACCATAATTTGCCCCCACCCCACCCCCACCCCCTCTACATACAGTAAACCAATCAATGTCAAAATGTCAAATCTATTCTTTCAACCCTCTCCTTTTGCCGCATAAGCATCTGTGGGTCCCATGGCTGATTGTTCTGCTGTCACCCTGCTTGTCGGCAGCTCTGTCTGGAGGTCAACGCTCTGAGATGGAGGAAGAAGGAGCTGGTCCTACCCGTCAGAGATAAGACAGCCAGGACTGATGGGGCCAAAATGGCAGGTGAAAGGAAAAGGGCATATTATCTGATATTCCAGGGCTTTGGAATTCACTGTGAATACCAGCGGGAAATAATCAAGATATCCTGCCATTCTGGCTCTCCGGAGGGAGGAGCAACACTTTTAACCTTTTAGCATTTTTGTCGCAGCTGGAAGCGCCCGTTTGGGTTTGTGCAGTGATATTTTCAGAAGGCATAACAGGAGGAGGTCCTGCTGAGTGCTGAGAGAAAAAACTCTTGGATGCGTCTGTTTGACACCTTTTATCAAACGAGAAACACATGGGAAGATAAGACAAGGCAGCGCGATATTTAAGGAATGTGATGCAATATTTTGTGTCACTTGAGGTGTGCTAAAACTACCACTTTACAATATGTTTGATATTCTGCCTTTGTATATGTCAAACGTAATAAGACGGCATTAGCTATAGCTCTTAATTAGGCTGTGGTCAGGCAAAACATAACTCAAACAGATAAGCCCAAACTGTAACAACTATCTCTGGTGCACATTCACACACATGTCATGCACAGCAACACTACATTAGGAATGAGATGTCCACTATGTGTTTGCAAGCCTTGCCATCGATTAAAGAGCCCCGACTTTGTCTGGGGATATTTAGCTGTCCGGATCCCTCAGCAGATTACCTCCTCTGGTCCCTTTCCTGTCATGGTGATCATCCTCACTGGTTTCTGACAGGCGATACAGTCTGGCGTTTGACCTCTGAAAGTCTCCCCTCTCATGTGTGAGTGTGAGCTGACAGCGGCTTAATGCCAGTGTGCATGGCTGCCTGTCGAGACAGGAGAGGAGAGATCCACTGGAGCCCAGTTGTCTCCATCAAAGCACATAGCTATCTATAGCAACCAGGCTCTTCAGCTGTCACCTAGTCTTCTCTGCACACTCCTTTTTCGAGTCTAATTTATTTATTAAAGCCTGTCTCAGTACCTCCATCTGTAGCTTACCCGTCTCTTTAGGTCCTTACAAACCCTTTTCTCTGACAGTCTCACATCTGTCTCCCTGTCATTTATTTCATACGATTCTTTTTACCCCTTGTGGGTCTCAGGTCTTTTCACCTAAAAAAAACTAAAACGTTCTCCTGTCCTGTGTCCTGTGTATTTTTCTGTGAATAATCCTTAAAGAAATAGGCACCTGAAGGAGGTCTGATCAGCCATAATATAGCTGGGAAATCTGATAAGCTTTGGTGAGACCTTAATCAACTTTTTCCAATGAGCTACAAGCAGGGCCTGAGGGAGTGCTTGATAAAGTGTATTTTCCCTCCCATGGGGAAGTTGAGAAAATTAGTCACACTGGAATACAGAGAGATAACTTGTTGAACTTTGAGTACCAGCATCAATCCCAAACAAAAGTCGTACCTTTGTATCATAACTTATTGTCAATTGTTCTAATATTTATCTACAACCATTGAATAAACATAATGTGAATTGTAAATAAACATGAAATTGTGACTCATCTAACAACTTAACAGAGTGATTCTTAATTGGTTAAGGTCACAAAAACAGTAGACTGGCTACCTGCAAATGAATCTGTCTTTCTTGCGATGAGATGAGTGTAGAACATTAAAGTAGCACCTTTGTGTGCGTTGATGGCCCAGTCCTATTGATTGTCTCCCCAAGAATTTCAAGTTGCCAATTCGGTGGAACAGCATGAAAAATGTTTTATTACACCTATATTTACTAATAGCTAATGATGTTTAAAATGCAAATGAGCAAAGCAGGATGTACATGATGCAACCCGGTCACTTTTTAGATGAGATTAGATTAGATTAGGCTTTATTGTCATTGCACAGAATACAAGTACTTAGACAAAATTTGCCGGTGTGCGAAGTTCAGCAAAGTGACAGCTGCGGAGAAGAAACTGTCTCTGGGCCTGCTTGTCTTGGAACGGAGACTCCTGTAACGCCTCCCGGAGGGTCGGAGGGCAGACAGGTTGTGGCAGGGCCGATTGGTGTTCCTTACAATGCTGCTCTCCCTCTGGAGACACTACTTGAAATGAACGGCCTCAGTAGCGGGGAGTGGGGTATCAGAAATGTGTTGGGCAGCTTCACCACTGTCTGCAGTGCCTTCCGGGTGGAGACAGAGCAGTTGTCGTACCATACTGTCATACAGTTGGTAAGGATAATTTCGATGGTGCAGCGGTAGTTCACCAGAATCTGAATGGAAAGATGGAGTTTTTTCAGTGTCTCCTCAGGAAGAAGAGACGCTGGTAAGCTTTCTTGACCAGGGTGGAAGAGTTGAGGGTCCAGGAAAGGTCCTCAGAGATGTGGACGCCTAGAAACTTAAAGCTGGTGACACCCTCAACCTCAGTCCCATTGATATGGATAGGGTGTGTGTGTGTCGCCTTTGGTCTTTCTGAAGTCCACAATGACTTCCTTTGGTCTTTCCGGTATTGAGGTTCAGGCTGTTGTCAGGCCTACTACCATTGTGCCGTCTGCTAACTTGATGATGGGGTTGGAACCATGTAGAGCCGTATTAGGTGAAGATGGAGTAGTAGGGGGCTGTAATGGATCATTTCAATCTATGATAGAAACGAACCAATTAATGAGAGGGAGAAACCATGAAATGGTCAAGTACAATTTTATTGATGACCACAGAGTCTGAGTCAGAGTCTGTACACAGAGAAATTTCTACAGTCAGTTCACTCTAACGACATAGCAAGTTCTGATTAGTTGACAAGGCTCTAATGAGTATATAGGTCAAAGATAAACAATCATTCCATTGAACAAGGTGGACCACATGTTCATAATCAGCGTAACTAAGAACACGTACACAGGAAACTTTATGTTATGACTAAGACACACACTTCTAACCTTCAGTGTCTCCAAAGAGCACACTGTCTCTTTGGTGACCTGGCATTTACTCTGACCCTTCCCTCACACCTGAACTACATCCCAGGCTGGAACATTTGGCCACAACAGGGCTCAGCACACAGCCCTGTGGGGAACCGGTGTTCAGGATGAGGGTTGACGAGGTATGGTCATCTACCCTGACACACTGGGGTCTTTTTCGTAAGAAGTCAAGTATCCAGTTCAGCTAAAGTGTAGCTGCTTAACTGAAGTCGATGAACACCATCTTCCAGCATATCTGTCCAGTTGCTAGTGGGCGGAGTGTAACGCCGTGAAATTAAAGATGTCTGTCATGACCTCAGCCAACTGCCCAACACAAGCCCTGAACCCATTTGCGCCTAAGATAAGTACAAATGGACCGGAGTGTTTCGCTGCAAACCACCTTCACTAGCAACTTAGTCCAGTGTGAATGCCACCCTACAGCAAGCAGGGCTTTCAAAGGCTCCACTTGAATGGCGTATAAAGGAACAAGAGAAATTCAACAGGCCAGGTGATTGCTGCTCAACCCTTTTTAGTACTAAAAAGAGGTGAGGAATTTGAACCCCATTATTTCCCATCACAAAGATGTCACTCCAGTTGTTTGGATGAGGCTCCTCCCACCTCCCCCAGGCTCCGCTGAGACACAGCAGGGAGCCCATCTTTTTCAAAGGAGAACATGCTGCCATCAGCTAGGTGATTGTAGGGGAGCACAACAGCTCTAATCAGCCACAAGGTTGCCGCAGGTGAGCACTGTTGTCGCATGGGGATTAGGGCCACATTCGTACAGAATTCACAGTAGCAATCATTTGTTGTCCAGGTCATTGCATGATGACTACGATCCCTGCTCTACCCCCCCATCTTCATTCCTCATAATAACACAGAGATTGTTACAGAAATGTTTTGTGAGAAATGCCATCTTTTCCATATTGAATAGATTCTCATTGCAACATGATTGCCTGTCTATCAATGCATTGTTCCAAACACGAATGAAAACAATGGCGAACAATAAAGAGAGAGATTTGGGATCTGTGCGATGATGGAACAAGGGGGCAGGGTTTACAGGGTAAGCGGAGAAATCACTGTTGCCGAGGTTGTTTACCCCGGCTTAACAGGGATTTGAGGCACCTAAATCACAGGCAACCCTGGCCAGTGGGAAGAGGGAAAATCCGTTTGGAGAACGTGGGATGTCCATCTCCAGAGATGTTTGGTAGACAAGCCAAATCTTTATCTTTGTGTTGAAAGAAATCACAACCCTGTGACTGCTCATCTCTATAGAAGAATGCCCACCGAAATACGGTGTGTGCATTCCACAGCTTCATATTCAGCAGAAACCTCACACCTTCCATACCAGCCTTTCATTTCCGCCTGCTAGCTGTCCTCGGGGGGCTCTTTAAGACGGGCTCCAGCTTTGCAGTGTGCATGGTTTTGAGATTGGAGAGCGATGCTGATGTGAGCCACAGATTAAGTCTAGAGCTTCTCAGGTCCAGCCAAGATAAATCCCAGACCAGGTGACTTCAGTGGAATGGGGCTCCTTTGGGAGTTATAGCAGGCAGCTTATCTGATGCTGAGTTGCTGTGATCAGGAGAGGCAGCCATGGCTATTGGGGAGGCACGCTCTTTCTTTGTACTGCCCAGATGTAGTCGGGTTTTTTTCTCCTCCAAATCACGGAGTCCCTCATCCGCTCTGCCAAAAACAAAATGGTGTTTGCAGTGTTGGAGACACCCCATTGTTCCCTGAGGAGTATCCTTCTCACATTCTGTCAGACTTGGCAATAGACCTGTAGAGGTAGAACCCAAATTTGAACCATCTTACTCCATTTGTAATTCAAAAAGGAAACAGTTTGATAAAAAAAAAAAGAAGATGTCTTAAAAGTAATATGTAGAGTAACCTTTATGGACTAGATAAGTAAGCCCACAGAGCTGAACTCATGCATTCACAAGATCAATGGAATTACTGATTAGGAATGCAAATTCTACTGCTTTACTTAGTGGCCAGATTCCAATGATATTTTTCCACTTATTTCTCTCTGAAAAAAACTGTTGGAGAAGCATAAAAAGAGGCTGAGGGTTGCCAGGGGAGTGTCAGTTGTGAAACAGTAAAACATGAAGTGTTCATTGTACCCAAGGACAATCCGAAAGGAAACCAATACTTGGCTACATTCAAACATGTGCATGGTGTGTGGGGTAAGCGGTCAAGTGTGAAATAAACTCTTATTCCAGTTACCTAAAAGCAGCTTGGTAGATTTTCAATGAGACGTCTCATGATTGAAATAAATACAACTCAACGTCCATTCTTGTAGAGTCATGGATAAAGCTTGAGCATTGTATCTTTATTGGACGAAGGTTAGTAACCATTGTGTACAAACTAAGTCAGTTTTATGTGCCCCAGACTGTATTTGTACATCAATCCTTTTTGACATACTTATCTCAAGAAGAGCAATCATTTAATGAAAAATATTTAGCTATTTGAGACTAATACACATGAACCTCAGTCAATGTTCCTAAACAAGTCTTTCAGAAAATAGATAATGTGTTAGACTGAAAGTAAATCATAAAATATATACAAATATTAATAAAGTAGCATAACAGATCTATGCCAATCAAGGTTAAAAGGCACATCATCTTACACGTTCATAAAAAAAAAAATTGGTATGGCACACTAAAATGCAATTGTGAATTATTTATTTGGATGTGACAAGTATTATCGTACCAGTCCCTCTCTTTTGGCATTTTAAACAACAAGGAGCGTGCTGGTGTTTGTGCTATTTTTGGCTGTGGATCACATCAGTTGTCTGCGGGAACATTTTCATATACTGCTGCAGAGAAACTTCCCCATTCTATTAGGGCCCATAAATGATTTAACACCATTACATATTTAAATGATGGACACATAATTTCACTGCTAGCAAAAATCTGAATAATGTCTCCTATTAACTTCTAACTAATAGAGCTTTTGTGTAATGACGTTCTCCTTAATTTAGTGTTGAACAAAACGTAAATAACAGCCAATCATACATACATATTGTAGTATACAAAATTAATTGAATTAACAATTTATGGAAACAGTTTTTCAGAATTATATATTTAGAATTACATAATTTGAATGTAAGGTAGGAAAGGAACATTTGATACATTACACTGAGGAATACCTTAGGTATAGATTGGAGTATGAGGACTGGGAAGGAGAACTGTTTCATTTAGAAGTGACACTAATCACAGAGAAACCCCTATTCTGTCACCATATTTAATGGATCAAGAGGAGGCTGTACTGTACCTGGTCACTCCATTACTACTTCCTACTGAGATTAAAGGTTATTATAGACCCCCGCTCAATAGACCATTTTACCATCAGAATTAAGAGATTAAATTACACCACCCAAGGTCCCAGCAGGTGGTAACTTTATTATTAGACCGAGGGATGTAAGCCTCTGTACCCAAATCTAATACATCAAAAGGTTTGAACAAACCTGAGCCATTCAATGGAATGATTTTACAAGAAATAATCTGAAATAGTGTTACATAAACCATTTTATTTCTACCAATCCCTCACAAAGTGATAACCGTTGTCACACTGTCTTGCATTGCCTTTAGCAGGTTTGCAACCATTAGAAAAATTTGTTCCGAGCAAGTACTGTCTTATTTCCCCAACATATATACTATAAAAGTTGTTTTGAGTTGGTTGTAATGAAGATTCTCTTACCAGAAAATGCCTTGGTAAAATCCACTCTAATATTATTTCTAGTCTTTAAAGCCACTATCGGTAACTTTTTTTTGTATTAACGGATTATCAATACATTTCTTCTGATAGCACGTTGTAATGTCTAGGGGAGAATGAAAAAGTTGTGGTTCAGATCAGTCCGCTTGAAGTCTCAATATATAACACACATTTTATTTTGGAACTGTGACGAGTTGCTTTATGGCACAAGGAAGTGTGTCACTAAATCAGGAGATGCCCATACTTTGAGGATAGTCGTCGATCATGCTAGCAATATGCAGTGACCACGAGCATTATGCATGTCTTCTTTACAACGGTTAGGGAAAATAATTCAAACTGTAGGGGTAGCCAAATTCACCATCTACAGATAAACTGCCTTTAGTAACTTTATAGAAAAACCATATCTCTAATTTCACGTCCGCAATAAAACGATAACATGGTGGAACATGATTCCTGTCCCAAGGAAATATCTATACACCACATTGTCTACATCTCTGCAAACATGACTGCACTGATCTGAACAATCAGTCAAGTGTTTTCACTTTAAATTCATAAATATAAAGTCCAACCATAACTACATCTCATCAGAATCAATTTGCCCCACTACAGGAGTGTGATTGAACCCCCATGTAGTAAAAAGGAGGCATTTATCCTCTTTCAAAAGATACATTGGACCTTCATCCTCCACCTTTCACAATTTAAATTATTCTCCAGTTGAGGAAATTGACAGAAAACGTCCACGTTTGTTCAGTCATTGGTCAATGGAAAAGTGAAAACGCTATGTTTACTGTCATACATTTTCCTTCCCCAACATTGAAAAGTAGAATAGGTCTAAAAGTCACAGAAAAGTTATCGTATTGAATGAATATATACTGATGAAACAATGCATGTGATCAAATTAGGAAACTACTTAAGTTAAATAATAATAAATAAATAAATTGTTGTTTGTTCAGTTTACCACAATGTTTTGATTCCAGTTGACAAAATGTAAGTTGACATAACCATTTGACAAGTTTCTTTTCACCCAAAAGGTCCCAGAAAAAATCCTGCTCATCGTCACAGTCAAAGGTTCAAGTATAGCAAGCAACCTATTATTTTTTATCAATAGATCAAAAATGTACTTGTTTATACTATAGGGGTATTTATTGTAGAAAAATTTTAAATAAACAAATTTGGATGAACACCCAATTGCTGGCACATTGTCACTAAATAAAATATTTGAATAAAACAAAAAACTGCGGAACAGTGTTGGACATTATGTGTCAGTAATCAACAAATTACACCATTATGATTGAGGTCTTGCAAACCGCTATCTATGAAAAGGGACAAAATGGAAAATTTGGCACACAGGATTGAGCACTAAGTGGTTTCACCACCTGTCTACACCACAGACATTTGCTCTCAATTCTATTAGTATTTCAGGCCTCATTTTCATTCAATTACTGTGTGAAATTGCGGATTAATTAATGGAATTATGTCCAAGGCCTCAAAACTCTATTATAGATTATTTGCCTCCCATGCTGGTCCACATCAGATGGTAATTAACAAGAGACTTTCAGATGCATACTGACGAGCACCAAACGCCAAAAGAGACTTGCACTTGTACTCTGTTATGACAGGATGGAGCACGAAACCTGCTTATGGTTATGATGTTTGGGAGGAACGGATGGTACCCATCGCTTGTCAATTTGACAAAAAAACAACAACATTCTACTGTGTAGGAAAAAAACGGTATCTGTCCTCAAAAATAACTCTCAAAATGATAACCTTCCTGAACATCAAAGATGTGACTGATTTAAAGGATCAACAGAAGCTATCCTTGAGGCAACAATAAAGACCAGGATCAGCAACCACAAGAGACAGAACGGCAACAGAAGGGATGGAAACCAATTTCTGTGTGTATGTTTGCATCCAGTTCCCTGCGGGTGTTCAATCTGGAAGAAGGTTTTTACCTTGTGGAATGGGGGTGTAGCAGAAAGAATCTAACTAACTAATGAATGTTTCCAAGCCTTTCATGCAATGATAAAACATACAACTTTGAGGGGGTCTGAGAAAATAGGAAAAATAGACATAATTTACAGTATATTTTATATATATATAACATTAGAATAGCCAAGGCTGTGCTGCATTTTAACCTGGAGCGTGTATTAATTTGGCTTCTTCCAAGACAGAAAAACAATGGAAAAATATAGTTCTTGCACAGACATTTGTTTGTATTAAACTCAGTGTGATACCAATACTAGATAGATGTGTTGACTGCAAAATGAACTCCTAAAAAGTCTAACATACTTTCCGTTGGAATATTGATGTACTGTGGAACTATAATGAACAAAACTAGAATAAGCGCATACACGGAGTTATTACTTACACACACACACACACACACACACACACGCACGCATGCATGCCACCCCTTCCCATATGTATGAGGTGTGAAAAGTCTGAGTCCCCCCCATGCACACACACAAACATACACACAGAAACTAACACACAGACAGATAAATATTTTCTTTTGTACACTATGTCCAACTGATTCACCTCATGTATGCGGTCAACAGTTAGAAGCTACCAGCTCTTAATTTAGTAGCTTCAGATAAGACATGACTACGAATATGAGGATTGAGACGAGCCCTGCTGAGAGCCTCAGGAGAAACTCTTCACAATGAGCTAATAAATGTACAAATGAACAAAAGTGATGGATCTGTCAGCCTCCATAGAACCCTTCTGTCTGCAACCCTGCTTAAAGCAAACTGGGCTGGCTACACCCTGCTGTACTGGGTCCTATCTGGCAGAAGGATTAGTGTTCAACAGAGCAAAAAGCCCATTTAGCCATGGTCAGCTGGGAAAGCATTAGTAACCCCTGCATAGTACATTGCCTTTGTGATGGCTCAACAAACAGAGGACAGAGGAGTGCTGCAATTTCCAGCATGACATGCATCTATTGAAATACTTTGAGGTATGAAAGTTGGACAAGGAAACATTTTAGTATGGGTCAAGGGTCATGGGTCATGTACTGTAGTTGAGACGTGGTCATTTATGCTATTTAGTAAGAAACCTATATATATAAACCTTATGTATACTGGGCTCTTTCTATGTATACAGTAAGCATCTATTGCAAAGTGATTACAAAGCAAAACAAATTAGTCTAGTGTACATCACACCTAACATATATGGGGAGTTATCATTGAGATTCAATGTATTGTTTGATTGCATTTGCAAATCATGAGCTTCCCATGAGAGCAAAGCAGCTAGAATTCCTCTAAAATCTTTACTCTATAAATGCTACTATTATGTTTCCATGATAGACCAAAACCATTCACAAACTATAGACACTATAGATAACTCCTTGTCAATTTACCGTCAAATTGCAAAGATACAATTGTGCACGCTATTGATCCCACAAGCATGTACTCTGCCAATAAGAAACAAAAAACTGTACTATCTTGAATAGTACCAATGGCAAATATCAATACAAAGCACTCCTTGTGGAAAAGCTTTACAGACACGGCTACAACATCAATCAATGACACATTTGTATTCCATTTCGAAATATTTTGTGCTATTAACTTGTCATCCGAGAGTCATTTATTTGATCCTTTTTTGAAAATGGCACTGTAAAATTCAGCTTTTTTAAATGGCTTCTCTCCCATGGTTGATCAGGCACGTCCACCTGCTGTGTCTAGGGAGACAATGCTTAGTGACTGACTCATAGTGCCAAGTGGAAGGAGGATGACTTCAAATTTGCCAACGCACTGATGAGAGGAAGTCAGCAGGTGATTTTCTCCATACAATTTCTTCAGACACTTTTCTTATAATTGAGTTGGTGATTATTTTGTGATCTCATGTAATTTAGTCAAGCATTTCTATCAGAAGTACCCATGAAGGGATCTTCTTCTTTCTCAAGTAGGATCAAATAACACTTCCATACACGATTTAAGAGTGTGAAAAACACCAAACCCCGGAAAAACAACTGAAACATTTGTTATTTAAATAATTAAAGGTGTATCAGTTAAAAGCTGTCGACATTATGCCAAAGGCAACCTTTAGGGTAATCGAGCAAAATACAAAATCGCTTGAATGCAGAAAATGTGCAACAATGACTTGCCTGAGCCGCAGCAGCAGTCTTTCTCAGTATGGTTCCATCTGCTTCAGGGACAACGACTTCCTCTCTATAGCAGCTGGCCTCACTCTGACCCCCGTGTTGACCTTATTCTGTGTGTACACAGAGCTATGCTGTGTGTATACTGCACAGCAGTGATTCATCTTGCTTTTGGCTTTTGCCTTGCCCTCTTCAAGGAGTGGGTGTGTGATCACACTACTAAGCTTTGAGAATGAGTGCCTTCTTTTTGTCCCAGGGGGAAATCAGTTATTTGGGAGTGGTAAGCACAGGACTAACTACAAAAGCATACTGTCTTGTGTTAACCTGTGTTCTTTTGATGTAGCTGGCCCTTTAATCTATTCCTCTTGAAGCTGCTGTGATCTTCTGTTTCGTGGCCACATTTAGCCTTTTGTGATATAGTTTGTGGTAGATATAGATTAGATCAAATATTCTACATTTTCCATTTCACTGTATGTGTTATGTTAACCCTCAGGGCTAGGATTTTAAACAACCCCATGACATGGCGTTTAGTTCCATCAATCGATTTACATTTCACATGTGGCCCAGTAAAGGAGCAGCTCCATTTCCACGGTGAATGTGTATCTGTATTGATTGACAGATGTTGATTTAACATTTTACACTGTTTCCATTTAACAACAGTTTCTCTGTTCCTTCATGCTTTTTCTGCTGTAAGGGGACACAATGGTAGGGAAACATTTAGAATTAGACAGCCATTGATGCATACTAGACATGATTTGATGTGAGCAGAACTGTAACGCAATAGATTGGATTTCATGGATTACTTTTCCTCTCACATTCCTCAGTCGGTTGCTTAGTGTTCCTCCTGC
Source organism: Galaxias brevipinnis (assembly GCA_036023535.2). Lineage (NCBI taxonomy): Eukaryota > Metazoa > Chordata > Actinopteri > Galaxiiformes > Galaxiidae > Galaxias > Galaxias brevipinnis. The sequence goes on from JAVQIZ010004785.1 coordinate 46,033, forward strand.
ATTCTGAAAGACACCACAGCCTAGTCACTGAAACATAACGAGTAGTTTGTGTTCATAACAAATCCACATTTCCACGTAATTGCCAGTGACTCAAGACCCCTGAGGAATGCGAATGGGTTTGAACTAATGCGTTCCACAAAGCGAAAGAGGAAAAAGCAACATATCAGTGTTTTCTTTTTTGCCCTGGGCAGTTAACAAAGAGTGTGAGTGTACTACTGTAAATGTGGTTAAAAGTCTGCTACCTGCTGCATTAGCATGCAGCGGCATTGGGACAGGTCTGAAATCACACAGCATGCGGTCCCCCTGATGAGCCAAAGGTAATTGCTAAAGTGAGCAGCACACCAGAGTCTGGATAGGGGTTTAATTGAGGAAAGCTGTGCATGGGTCTACACAACCACTTTCAATCACATAAGTGACTTGGCAGAAAGGTGGTAATGTCGCGTTGTGACAAGATTGTTTTTGCTTAACGATGGTATATAGAGATACAGTGACAGCATGTGTGTGTTTGTGTTCCAGTGTGCACCCATTAACATGCATGCTGAGTGTGTGTGTTGGTTGGGGAGGTGGGGAGGGGGGTGAGGGGGGGGGGGGTATATAGAGAGAGCATAACCAGTTAGTGCAGAGTGATGGATGCACCCTGCAGGGTTTCTGTCTCAGCACCTGCAATGGATCAGTCAAGCTTGTTGAGCGGAATGAGGGCAAGCCCTTTTCAATCAGTTGCAGGTGTACAACATTTGCTAAAGATTTTTTTACCTATCTCAAAATACATCTATTTTATATTATCCAAAAACAGATTGGAAAACATTGCATTGACTTTCAAACAACTGTGCCTTTATGTTGTCTTACGATGTGTTTCATTTCATTTTATTTTACCGACGTAAAGAGTGACAGCTGTAGCTGGTACCAGTGATCTGTAGGATTGATTTACCAATCATCGTTTGTCGATACACAAGATGTAGAAATGCACAACTGCAAGTATATACTGTGTCCCCCATATCTCCCTTTCATATAGCAACATGCCGTGTTCCTATTTCACGTCATGTGGTTTACTGTATCTATTATCGACACCAAATAGGTGCAATGGTGTGTCGCAATATAATACATGCTGTGCTCCTAATGCTGTCGGGCTTTCAGAAGGGACAGATTGTTTGGAGGTTTGCGTTGACTCATCTCACAATTGACAATAGCCACAAAAGTAACATATTCTATACCACTGCCCACTGGATCCGTATAGCTTATAGATTGAATAGGACGTGTGTTATGTGTCCTCCTCTCAAGACAGAGGATAAAATAACATAGCTGGTTCTTGCTTTTATTTGATTCCGTCCATAGAAACTCATATATTTGCAAAAAAAAATCTTTCTAAACCACATCTAAAAAGTAAGCCAGAGTAACCAACATGAAATAAAGAAAAAAAGAAAGAAAGAAAGAAAGTAAGAAATCAGTGAATTTTCAGTGCTGTGGAGATGATCGGTGACTCCTCTGCACCTACTTTTCAAAGCAAACAGTGTTCACTGTTTAGTGGTGGTTGACACAAACCGTTACTACAGTTCTCTCTGGCCTCATGACATTTCCCCAAGGTGCATTACACACCATGTAGCTCGCATGGCGCAGTCCCCCCCTCTCGGTTCATATTGCCCATGTCTTCCCCTAGGGCTAACATGTCCATGTGAATCAGCACATATCCATGTTATCATATTTTTCTCTTTTGGTGAGACCAAAAGAGCTTTTTTATATCCTCCAATAATTACAAGAAAATAAAGGGAACTTGTTTTTAGGTCGATAGGGAAACAGTAGAGGTAGTTTATAATGCATCCATGCCATCTGATTTCTACAGATGTTGAAGTCAAAGCCATACGAAAAGGCCCACACATTTTTCCTGATTTCATAATAAAGCATAATAGACACCAACAGGTGAGAGTGCACTAGACTAAACTAGACTAGACTTGACTTTATTTTACTAACCTGAACTAGACTAGACTTGAGTAGACTAGACAATATAATATAATATAATAGAATAGAATGGAATTGAATTTCTACAGATTGATTAGCGAAAATATTTTTTTCTTTGCGCTAAAGGCGAAACAAAAAAGTGGGTTTTATATGGTTAAAAAGCAATAAATGGGACACATACAGAAGACAACAGAATGCATTAACTATAAACAGATCCTGTCCATCGAAGTGAAAAACAACAAAGCGCAGTCTCACTAACTCAGAAACTCCTCTCCCTGTATCAGTGATGAGAACATGACATGGCACAGCAGATGGGCCAGATGCGCAACTTCACATCACAGCAGACACGTTGCAGTGAACAGCACAGGGCGCCACAGCCCCAGCCCTGCTCCTCTCCATATGTAGACACAGATAAAAAAACACAATTTTATGAAACTTAATCTAGGTAATCAATCACCTCAGCCAATGAGGCATGCTGCCTCCCTGCAAAACATATAAACTTCCAAGGAGGTGGTGAAACGGGAAATTGGAGTTTACCCCGACTAAGACAGATGTATCCCAACTACATGATGAATGGCCGTCTATGCGGATGATTTTACCCAGTTTCTAATTTCTGTCCAATATGATGGAATCACAGATATTTTTAGGCAAGTCTGCAGTTTTGTTTTGTATGATCTGCATTTTTAACTAGAACTGCATATAAGATACCGTCATGCAGGACCAATAACAGAACACTAACACAGCACACTGAAACCTCCACTTTCTACCGATTGGACTAAGTCTGATTTGGTTTGTTTCTGTTTATTCTCATTGTTGACTATGTATGGGAGGCGTTCAGAAATGAAACTGCAACATGGATTGGAACTCACAGGGGATCAGTATTAAGCAACCACTATCCATATACTTGCCTAGGCTGGTTAAACTGGAGATGTTTGCTGTGCCACTGTTTTCAGCCCTCTCTCAAGAGCATCTCAAATGGTATACTATCAAAGGTTTTATGCTTTATTGATGTAACACAGTCACGTCGTTATGGAAGATGTCTGGAGAGGCACACAATTACACACACACACACTTGGTAAAAACATGCCTCCATATGTGCACGCACACACAAACACACACACACACACACACACAAAGATAAACGGAAAAAGACAGAAAGAGAAAGAGATTGAAGAAGAGAAAGATGTATACTGAGGGATACAACAAGGCAGATGCCACTGTTAAGCTCACTGAATGGGGACAATCTGTGAAGACCACATTGTCAGGATATTCACACTTGCATGTGTTGCTGATACCCGCTCAATATGTTTTCAACTTCCCACTCTAACAGAAAAAAATAACATTGCAAACACTTACCATACTGTACGACTCATACACTGTATCATTCAGTATTAAAAGCCATAATACCAGCACATACAAGCAAGGTTGACATTTATTTTGCTGCAACTGTGGGTGCCTTCAGAGCAAACACATTTGAATAAACTAACAGCTGTTCATAGTTGTTAAAGCTTGATGTATGGATGATTCTCTTCACATTTACTCTTTAATTAGAAGTCTGCACAAGAAATCATCAGTTCATTTGCAGAGCAGGGTATACTTCAACAAATTATTGATAAAGCTTATTACAGGAAAATGAAAAGCTAGGCAGGCCAAAGCTTTCTAACAGTTTCTTCCCCTTGAGGCCTTGCTGTATGGAATGCCTTTGGCAGTTAAACCTTTAATAGATTGACCTAAGAAACAACTGACATGCTTTGGTTCACCCTGCTAATACATTGCCTCAGCTTATTGTTTTAGCTTGTTCTGGTTTATTTAAATTCCCTCTAAAGGTTTAGCTTAAAACAATTCCATTGTGTATCCCATAGTAACAGAAAATGTATGCTCATAGAGGAGAATTAACAATAAACCATAAAACCATAAAAACCAACATCCCAGCAGCAAAAGCACATTATGTACCAGTGTACAGGTCCACTAATGAAGCTGCTTCTTGACACTGCAGAAACTGCACATAAACTGTTTACCAGACTTTTAAAACTTATTTTGTTCCATAAATGTTGGCTCTTAAATTGACACCAATCCAAAACGGTTAAGTTAATTGACTTTGTTAGCCATACCCCACTTCATCCAGAGTGGAATAGATTACACAACATTGACTAGGATTAATTAATATTGATTCTAATTCATTTTGTGAAACAATGCCAACATGAAAGTTTACGGTGTTATTTCAGGTCAGGTCTTTCCAATATGCAGCCGTTAATTAATCAAGATCACACTGAACTAAAACTACAGGTTGTGTTTTTTTTCTGCTACGTCACGTGTAAATTTTATTATTTTCTAGAAATGACTGATAGGATTAAGTGCAAGTAGTTGGAGGTAGTGAACTGTGCAATTTGCTCATTTCTTATAAGACTAAACATTTTCTTTAATTCACAATTTTGTTCTATCCTTCTACTGTTATAAATCAGAACAGACATTTACAGAATCTTGAGCAGTAAATAGGTGAACCCCAAATGATCTTCAACCTTGAGTCCAGTTCTTTTTACTCTCATGTACTCTCTCCTCTTTCCCCGATGTAAAAAGGTTGAAGAGTGTGTGAGCAATAATAACCAAACCTTCTACTCCCATTCGACTCCACTTAACTGTATAATCTCTCCCCCAAGCAATAGGTTATTTCGCCGGAAAACAATGTGCACATCGATTGTACAGTGCCAGCAAAATCAAGCCCTTCAGGAGCGCTGTCTGGAGTCATCAATTCAAATACAGACATTTTTTTTCTCCCTCAGAGCCAGCGTGGCAGAATTAAATGTTGAGTCGAGGAAGCAGTGGCTCACGACCAACCGTTACTGCTCCGGTAATTTGATTAAGGCTGCAGTGACTGTGTGCAGGATGTTGAGTCAGGCTGCAGGGATGAACAATATCAAATTAATAATTGTAATTGACAGGCCAAGCAGTCAGTGTCTGGATGGAGGCGACTGTTCTGATGGACGCCGATTGCCTTCCTCTGGACTCGGGCATCAAGCAGCCACCAGGAGGCCCAGTGGAAAACTGCTGGCCTGATAACCCTGTGTCTGATCTACTACTGCTCTCTTGTAGTGGAAATATCCTGCAGGTATTGGCTTGCAGTCGGTTCAAGATGCGGTGTGTGAAGCTGACATAGGCTACTGCGGCAGGAGGGAACAGAGGTGGATGCCTTACTGCTACTGGACTATATAAGTCACTTATCAAAGAGCATTATGTGGCAGCTATCAAAGCAATTTATCCTGGCGATAATAAGCATGTCTGTTCATAGCAGTCATTTGTATGTTTAGATTAGATGTAAAAAAGTTCCTTCCAATAAATAGATGATATGCCCCTATTTGGCACTTACAAGAGGGATGTTTTTTGGGCTCACATACCTGATTCTTCTTCGGTACGCTTGGCACCCCAATGGGCTGAATAAAAATACTGCATAATAGAGGACCGCACTGACTGTTGTTTTTACACACAGACTTAATAGCTACCACTCTGGCAGACGTAACACTGAAATGTTAATGATCCACAGCTCTAAACACTAACCAGATCAATAATTACATAGGAAAAACTAAAAGGATTCACCGAAATGGTGATAATTGATGGATGCATGACATAATACCCTTTCAACTTGCCATAAAAATCTGAAATGTATTGTGGGAAAGTACGTTTTGATTAGACCGACTTAAAGCAAACTACAGTACAGTTATGAGGAAGTCCAAACGTGAATGTGAACCAGTGCAAAGGATGTGTTCATAAGATGATACAATCATCAACCTCTACTTTTGTCAATTTGTGGCCGCAGTCTTGAAGATTACAACATCACAACCATCAACAAACCGCACAGTACATGGAGCTGACTTTGACAATGACATCTGGGCAAACATGAAACTTTGAACTTTATTATTTGGGCTACTCATAATGTTCAGATAGATTGTGCTTTACCCATAACATCATTGGTGAGGTGGCTACAGAACAGGTCAAAATATCCCAAAATATGAGAAATATTTACTTAGAAAACATGCTGTTTTTCAGATGATGTAACCCTTGTTTTTCATACAATCATATTTGAGAAAGGGTTGTAGTCTTTGTAGTTTCCCCATTTGTAGTTCTGCGGATGTGTAAAAGTAAAGCGGAGGGGTGCCATGGTACAATCCACCAGTCAGGCTCTGCACTGTTCTCACAGTATGTTATCAATGATTTTGCATAGTGGCTGTGGGGACTCGTGTTGGATGCTGAGAGAGATTCAGAAACACATATTCTCGTTCCACCATAGCGGTGTGCCATTGTTACAATCAGCCTTCTAATGGTTGTGAGGCTGCCAAGTTCCAGTCCACATCAGGCAGTTTTAGGGTACGTAACCACCAATTTAATCAAATCAGCCTCACCTGTAAAGAATCAGACAGCCAAATAACTCTGGCATGGGGAAGGGGGAGAGAGAGATTTAGAAAATGATTGAGTACAGAGGGTGAGAGCAAGTGAAAAAAAAGACTGAGAAGACAAAGGGAGCACAACAGGCTTGTGAGGATGTGACTATAATTGTCTGAAGCCGCTGTCTCATTGCCTCAGTCTAAGGTCGGAGTCATGCAGCTCCAACACAACAAAGGCTGTCATGACTGGTCTCCAGGCCAACTGTTTCTACCCCCTTATCAAGTGACATCACCACATGAGCACATTGGAGGAGTTATATCAGCGTGCCCATTTTGGGGGCAAAGACTAAAAACTGTCCACAGAAACCATAACAAAACCACAAGTGTAGATACATGTGAGCCGGAGAGTGTAACACATGTATGCAGCATTTGTTTGGTGCCTGTAGATGATAGATAAAAAATGCAAGTAGTTCATGAAAATAGCCAAGAAGCATGACATGGGGTAGCCAAATTAAGAAATGAATTTAGCGAGACAGTGATTTGCTTCACTTATGGAGTTACCAGGTCATGAACAGACACAGTGAATGTCCTAAAATATGCATGCAGACCAGCGCAATCAGTGGGTAAATGGTTATACAAATGACCCTCCAACAGGTCCTGCCCTGCCCGGTCGTCTAACCTTTTTACCCACTGATTGCGTTGTTCTGCAGCTGGTCTAGCCTCTTTGAGTCGGGACCTGGGTTCAGAGTGCATGATACATCAAGCTATGTGATTTATTACTCTACTGCACATTGAGTAGCATTTCAGTGCAGCCAGGCTGAGGAGTGCCCAGATAGTATGCTATTAGTTTTTCTTATTTGCGTCCACCTCCCACCTTTCTGGTTTTGTCTGTTATTTCTGGCCTGCCACCCGATTCAATCTGTTGGTTTAGGTGAGGACAGGAACAGGAAATGGACTGATAGCATCTTATGGCCCTTGAGAAAAGTGTTTGAAAGCTGGGTTCAAAAAAGGCAGTGGCATCTGATGCCGACTAGTACCAGGACACGTTCCCAGTAAATGTGCCTAATAAACTATCTAGGTGTTCCTCCGATATCTCCTTTCTCCATTTGCTCTGCTGCTTCTCTTCCCTGAGTCAGGCTCTCCTCTCTTTCGTAAGGCTAACTAATGGTGTGTTGGTGTGCTTAATTGGGGAGGGAAAGGGTAATTGGAAGTGGCAGCAGGTGGCACTCCTTTGTCACAAAGTATTACCATGTAAGTTTACCCAATTTATAAAGCACCCACAGACAAAGGGCAAATGATTACAATAATAGACACTCATAAAGGAAGATGAGCTAAAATATTAAATCAGTGTAAGCCAGGCAGGAAAAAATGGGGATTGCCAATCCGGAGACATAAACACCATGCCATCCTATTAAACAATGTAAAATAAGTTACTGTGTCACTGCTTTTGTGGTCCTTAATCAACTTTTTTCCCCGTGCTGTTAATACCTTACTATTGAGTTCAATCAATCTGTGATAATACTGTTTGTATTCCAATACATGATCAGAGCTGAAGGGCCCTAATTAAGTGTGTGACATCAGGCTGAGAGGATGTGGAGTCGGAGGATAAAGAGGTAATGGCATCTTTTATTTATTTTATATTTTTTGTTTGAATACTTATTTTGTGTGTTTATAGGGTTCAAACTAATTAACCAAATAAATCTTGCAGTCAGTTTGCACTGCAGGCAATTGAAGCTGATGTTTTCCTATTGATTGCAAAGCTCTGCTCGAAGGAGAATCATTGACCAATGGAGGGGAAAAGAGATGTCACGCACTTCCTGTCTCAAACCAAGGAAAAACACTGTGTATTGCTGCAGGTGTAAAATAATAATGCCTTAGTGTTCCCAGGACAGAAATAGTCAACTCAAGAATGGTGTAAAGAAAGCTAATGGACGGAGACTATAATTTGTGTATTGATTTATGATGCAGGTAATCAATTATTGATATACTAAGAGGTAATCTCATTTTATTGGGTTAAAACTTCAGAGATAGAAATAACTATTCATTTTCAGGCAAGAGCTCCCGAGAGGACACTTCAATGAATAGCGGTACTACCCTTCTTTTCTTGCATGGCCGATATCATCACCTTCCTCATGCATTTAAAAGTCACAACACGCACCCTGGTCAATCTAGTCGATTTCAGCGACAATGATGCATGCAGGAGAGGCTTTGAAGGAGAATGGGTATAATTAAGAAAAAGCTAACTGTCTGTCGGGAACGCCAAGTTCTGATTTATGTTGTGGATAGAATTTTTGTGCTCACATAATGTTAAGTTCTATTGCAGCTAAGGGATTTTAGCAAAGCCTTCCAGATCGACCAACACTTAGTCCCCTGCAAAAGTGCAGCGCTATCTCTGAAAATGACCGACCACCAAAAAAACAGTCTGTTAAAAATTGTCCCCAGGGAACAGATCAGCTGGTTAAGTGATAATCAATTCATTAACGACTAGACAATTTCGCATTACCCATGCATTTACTTTCTCTTTGAAAATGTGAGGCAACCTTGTGCTTTCATCAATGACCCAAACAACAAAACTTTAACGACCTTCTTTCAACGAATGTCCTTTTATTTGAGTGAGATTCATACTACACCCGTACACATAAACACTCTGTGACTCCATATGTTCTCTGATTTTCAAAAGGGATGTGGACTGGGCAGGGTGCCAATTATTACCTGCAGATGATCACTGTTTACCTGTTCCCCTTTCAGTTCATCAGCGTTCACATACTGGCAGAAGGAGAGCCAGATGTGTGTGTGTGTATGAGCTGAAGAATATGAGTTAAAAGCTAAAATGAATAAATAGATGAATCTCTAACGGTCTTTTTGAACTTATTTAATGGACTGGTGTGTGAGTGTGTGAATGGACACAATAGAAAAAAATGAATTGGTTTGATTGAAAAGCTTTTTGTGTGTGTCCTTGATTCAATGTAATGCAGAAAGATAAGTAGAAAAACAATACAGAAAAAGTTATGTTTTCTAATATTGTTGCTAAAATATTTCAGATCAGAGGTGAAACCACTGTTTTGGAATATACGTTTATATAATATGATGAATCAGAATAGGAGGAATCTTTACATTGAGAGCATTTTGAATTTGTGTGTATTTCCAACAGGTTCAACATTCTTCATTCTCAAGGCAATGAAAGTAATCCTTTTTCTCTGTACAACTTAGGCTGGAAAATATATTCAATAAATGTTTTAATGCTTATTTTGGGAGTGCGCGTGCACATGCATTTGTGAGTTCACATGTATATGCTTGTTGATGTGTTTATCTAAGTATTTGATGTGTTTGTACTGATGCCTGTACTGTGTGTCTTCGTTTATTAGTGTGTCGGATAGGCAAATTTTTTAGACACTGTCCTCAAGGGATGGGGATGTTCCTGGCAGCTCTCTATAGGCCTGAACTCCACGGGGAGGATCTTGATGTTGTCATTAACTTGTCTAAGGGTCGCAGGGTGACCACTGGACCGCTCCACACCAAGCTTCTCACGCCTCTCCTGTGCCCAGGAGAGATCAATCACATTCCCTGCACAAGGGATCGGATGACTTGGGTAAGCTGTGGCCTTGGAGGAGATTAAACTGTGTTTCTGAGCTGGGAATGTGCATAGGGAAGATGGGGACCTATTTTCTCTATCAGTCAAATGCACACACCACAGGGTGGCCATTTTGAATTCTGACTGAGAGGGATTTTTGTGAGAAGAATAAATCCAGCCGTCTGTGACAGTCTCATAAGAGGAATACGTTAGTGATGTATTATTCCTTTGAGGAAATACATAAATGGAATATTTTGAAACCTCTTTCAGCATTTATTTTGCAATATAATAATATATAATGATTATTTCTGCAATATCCTGTGGTTGGTTGCGAAAGCTTGATATTACTGCACAAAAATAACAATCAAACTAACATTGAAGCTTTTGGAAATGTACAACTACCAATGTTATTACCCATGTATGATAATGATATTACTGTTATTAATTATGATAATAGTAATAATAATAATAATAATAATAATAATATGCAGATTTTTTGGAAGATGATTTATGGCTGACAAATAATTAAAAACTTGGCTAAATTCAGGCTGAATTGACCTGTCCCTTAACATGATTATATAATCTGTAAGTAAGCAGGACAGACTTATTATCCTTTCACATCACACTCCAAAACTCCGTTTGCTGTAATTCAATCATCAAATTTAATAAAATGTACATAGCTTTTTACATTATAACTCATCTGAAAGCAATGTCATCAGTATGTGGCATCAAATATGATTTCTCTGATTATTTCATATTTATTCATATTCCCATAACAGCATTGATTGCCATATTCCCTTTAAGGATGGAAAGCACATTGATTTCCAAAAGCAGTTTATATCTGTTCTTCCGTTCGGAAACTATCATAATGATTGGGCTATTCTTTGGGAAGCATGCTGGCCTTCAAAGGAACTGGCCAAATATTTCAAACATTAACTTTAACGTCCGATTTAGTTTTTTCTTTCAGTCTTACTATTATTTCTCCTACGCTCTTGTATACCAAATTGCTCACTCTTCTGCCATAATTGCAAACCAATGGATGGGTGAGTCCTTCTCTGTGGCAAAACACAAGATTTAGCTTTTCATTTAATGACAAAATTATTTTATTAAAGTTGATGTTTTGTGCCAAAGCCATCAAAATGTATAGGATTTCACAACCTGTTAATATTACAAAAGATGTATCCTGTTTTCCTCAAAGAGGAAATTATACCAAGTAGCAGCAGCATTTTGGAGTCCACTCTGCCATTTGTCTTATCTACGAGTCACTGCTTTTTCCCCCCAAATATAATTTTTTATTGTAATGTAATTGCAGCTAACACACGTTAAAATATGCTGATTAGTTAACAATCTTAACCTAACAATCAATTCTATTCTATTTCATATACATTTCTCTAATACAGGATGTTAATACTAATTTTAAAAAAGATTATTATAAAAATATACTGGATAAGCACTTATCTCGTAATCTATTAATTTTCACACATGATTAAAAGACATTACATCGTTATCTCTGAAAGACAAATCACATCAGAGCTGTTTACTTAAGGTAGAAATAAAAGTATGTATACAAAATCATGCTATCATGTACAGAAATAGTGACACATTAGGAGGTTTTTAAATAACAATGTCTTAACAATGGAAAAATATAAGCCTTATCTAGCCTCCAAAACTGTTCATATATATGATACCAGTGCAGAACCTCTAGGTCCAGGGACTTGAAAGAAGGAATATTTACCCTAACCCCCCTCACCAAATTATGTACAGTGACAACTAGAACATCAAGGTATCTGGAGGAAGATATGCAAGATTGTCAGATCGTCCATACTTGACAAAATATGTGTGTCTGATCTTCGAAGACGCTTCCCTGGTTTTCTTTATTTTCTCAGTGAATTATTACATTAAAGCTGTTTTTCTAAGTGATTATTACATTCCAGGCACATCTGCTCAACACAAGTGGCTTAGATTCCAAAGTAGAAGAGATGGATTTGCTTGAAATCTGTTTATTTGAATTGTTTGGAAAATAAGGCGATGATGACAACATTTCTGGCTTCAACTGTACCAAGTGCAGGTAGCATCCCAGTACATTGACGATTTGGCGTATAAACGGGGAGCAGAGTGATATGCAAATGGTCTGGATAATTTTGAAAGTCACTCTATTATGTATTCTACCCCATGTGTCATTTGGTTATATATGTATGTGTGTGCGGATGGATATAGTTGTAAAATGAATTTAATCTAAATTGTACAGCCAGAGGGGCTCAGTCAGAAGTTTTCCTTTGAGGGCTCCAGCAGTATAATTAGTAGACGTACAGTACTGTCACTCTGGGCGCTGTCTCATCTGTGGCACTGGAATAAGAAAAGGAATTGTCCTACTTTTTTAGACTAACAACAATTTTGGCATTCCTTTATAGCTCTGAGCAAATTCCCTCTGAGTGGCAGAAACCATTTTGCATAAGGATGAAATGAAAATACAGGGATTTATTTTACAGATCAAAGAGTTGTATTTGGATTTATGTGCTTTAAACAAACTGCAGAAGAATTAACTTTTACATCCACATCAGCAACTATATATATTTCTAATTCACATTAGAATGTTATGCAATTTTACAGCTGTGTTCTGGTTACTAGATGAGACACACAAATTATAGATATCTAGCATTTTGCTAATCTAAGCAAAAGCTTTGACCGTATTGTGGCAGGGTCCTTATCAATGTCCTTATGTCTTAAAACTGTGTGGTGCACTTCCCAGATAAGTATTACTCTTGTTTCAAATCTCAAGCATGGGTTTAGTGTTAACAGCTTTTGAAAAGTGCACTACCGAAGTAAAATGCAATGGCATTTCTTTGTTTCCTTGGTGAGGAGAATCCAGTTGTATGGATTCCTAAAATAATTTCCTCAGAGTTTGTTGTTTTTTTTGCTCATTACAAAACCGAATGCAAGCAGGTCAGATTTGCTCATCATCAAATTGTCTCAATATGTCCCTTCTCATTTTCAAAATATCCACCCTCTAGAGGAAAGTTCATGTTCCCTTATCGTCATGTTTTTCTTTCCAGGCTAAATGACTTGTTAAACACACTGCTTCTTGCAAACCGGTCTGACAGCCAATCACGTATTATCAGAGAGCCTTGTGGGACTTTCCATGGCAGCACTGCTGAATCAACAGTCAGCCTGAAGTACTACAGTCTGACCTTACAACAGGTCAGCAACAACAACAACCTTACTCGGACATGGAACAAGGAACAAAACAGAAAGGTATTCCACTCGTGTGATAGATGATAGAAAAAGAGTTAATACAAGAGAATAAATCACAATGGTTTGTGATTAAAATTTCCTATTATACCTTTATATAAAATAGTATGAAAAAGCAGGTGAATGTAGAGCATGCACTACTAGCCCCCAAAACTGATATTTTCCCTCTTTCTTGTTTAGTATTTATTTTACACCCACAATCCCAACCCTGGTTAACAGAAAATTCAACCCATCATATCCTTCAGCTTGTAACAGCCTATTTTGGAGAGGGACTAAGCCTTTTAGAATATACAACCTAAAAAGGCTGTTTGTGAATGTATCACCAAGCAGTAAAAGCAGAGTAGCATGCATCTCGAGTACTCAGGGGGACTTGACAAATTACTCATGTTGCATTTATATTTTATGATCACAGCAGGTGTCACTGCCATTACTGGTATGAAAACAGGCCTGACTGAGCAAAATATTACTTTTTGAAAGTCGCAGTCTATAATGATACCTCAGTGCATCCATATGTTCCTTTTGTGTTTCAATCCAGTACCAATTAGTGAGGGCATAAAAGAAAGGTGGAATGCTTACAGTAAAAAGCAATGGACATTATGCTCAGTAAAATTATATCTGAGAGTAATCGATTTTCAGCAGTGCCTGTGCTACATAGAATCCCCCCCGCCCCCTCACCTTGGTCTTGCTACAGTGCTTAGCATAGCTCCTTGCTAGCCTAGGACAAGATCTTCTGGCGTGTCAGTCTGTCACCTCTAATTCCTTTCCAGCCAGGAGAATCTCTTCATGCTGTTCTCTCTCCTGTACGGTCTCCTGTCTCATTAACTTACCTAACACTTAAGTAAATAGCTTAAACATTCCTTGTAGTTGATCCTACATGACACGCTGACCCCTTTGCACTGTGTAGATAGTCAAATAAAACATATTAGGCCTAATGCAAGGTTAGTACACTCTTATTCTGAATAACATCAGTCATATATTTTTGGTGAATCTGGATGGGACGACAGTCATTTAAAATTTGCGTGTTTCATGGTCATTTCTTTGTTTCAAATTTGTGTTACGTCTCAAGATCTGAGATGTTTCCACTGCGAGGCTCCATCTCCAAGGCATTTGTCCACAGTGTGGGCAAGATATCCACTAATTACCAGATTGTATTAGGTTGTAGCAAACACGTTGACAACTTACCAGCGGGCTGCGTGTGTCCTGTACACATGCTTGATTGAGGACACAGCATGCTACTTGCAGAAAATGTGTGGACAATCAAGTAAATAAGACGTTTGCTCGCAAAGATGAAAGTAAAAGAAAAAGTTGACGGGTGTATAAGAAAAATGGTTTTGTTCTTCTTAATTGACTAAAAGTCCATATTGCTTTTGACTAATGCATATGTTTCATGACAAGCAACAACTTACTGTAAAACAATTTTTTTATGGAAGATATTCAACAACTAAAATAAGTGACAAATTCTGTTTTGTACAGTGTCCATAAAAGAATATACTTGTTCTTTCCCAGCAATGTCTGATAGTAAGGCAGCCTAATGCTTTCAAATCCCATTACATAGGCAAGATTCAAAGCAGTGACTGGTAGTTAATCAACACCTCAATACCACAAATAGAATAATTTTGCACACAGTGCTTCAATGGACCTTCTTTCAGTGGTCAACTACAGCAGGCTTAAATCTTCAGTCTACCTATCTTACATAATCCCTATTTTGTTTTCTTTTCACTTTGGTGGACCTCAGTGCAGGATAGGGGGCTGACAGACCAAGATAAAGAGAGATAGAAAGACAGTGGGGAAAGAGGAGTCTCAGGCTCTCTTTGATTGATGTGTCATCTCCCGCTCTACTGGCACCACATATTTACCTGTGGCAATTTACGACAGAGCGAAGGCTGTGGAAGTTTACCAAGAGAGTAAAAAGAAAAGGAAAGAGTAAGAGAATCAAAGAAGCAGAGGAATAGAGAGGGAAATAAAGAGAGATTTTCTAATGTACAATTCAGATATGTGCAGCTATTCATATATTCATAAAATATCATGTATGATTTCTCTGTTTGTGTGTACAAAGTGTGCCTGTGTGTGTTTCAATGTGTGTGTGTGTGTGTGTGTGTGTGTGTGTGTGAACATATGTGTGTGTGTGTCTGTGTGTGTGCATATGAAGGGTCAACAAAGTGTTTTTCTGAGCAGGTAAAACACTACATTACACTACTAATTTGTGTACATTGTGTGTGTCTGGAAATTGTACATTACTCAAAAAAGCTCTGTGGAAAGTTTCTTCTTTTTCTGATGCAGGAAAATAAAGTAAAACCTTCTCAGGTATCAAAGGGATAAGCTTCAAAACCACAGTTTCGTCAAATGGTAGCAGGTCATGTTATGTCCTCATTGGGAATACTCACAAAGTCAAAAGTGATGATTGCGTATGGTATTAGTGATAACTGACAACTTGTTGTAGTTGAAGGCTCACCCCTGCCTAGTTCTAAGTCCTTGTTTACAGTCTTATCGTGGTTGTTCCCCACTGTCAGTGTTATTTATGGGTGTGAATACTGCATCCTCTGCCTTGTAATTACTTTAAAAGTGCACTTCAATTAGAGTAGCTAATTAGTGTTTATCTTGTTTATGCTTCTCCCATCCTCTCTCTTTCTTTCTTACTTACTCTCTTTCTCTCATTCTCTCTCTCTCTCTCTCTGTGTGTTTTCTTAATTTCCATGGTCTTTCTTTTTGCTGTCTGCCAAAACATCTGTTGTGGAGAAGTTTGCCCATGCAATCCAACATTTTTATTTGAATTAATGATGCAGAATATTTAATATTCAAATGAATCTGCTTTGAAGTGTGGGAGTCATTAAGCTTATCTGCCTCTCCTCTACTCACAGAACGCCACTGTGGGCACATCTCCTCCCTTAAACAAAAATGTTAATGTCGTTCTGTTTAAAAAACAAACATGCACGACTTCGGCCCATTAACGAATACCTTTTTATGATAATTGTGTACGTTTTACCTCTGAAACCTATTCTTAGGAAAACCACACTATTTTGCAAAGTGACCTTGCTCCATTTGCACTATTGGCAATTTTTGTGTCAATTCAGTAAGAACAGACTTTTGAGATTTGCAAGAAATTGTGTGAAAGTATCCAAAGTCGTTCGATATTTTCTGTTTGTAGTGTTTTATGAAACAACCATATATTCTTAAACTTTACTTTTTATTGTACTGCCAAGCCTGTCAATGCTTTCCAGAAATCTTTGATTGGGCTCCCGATTCGTTTCCTCTCTGTCGGCACGTCATTTAACCCAGAGTGTTACGACCCTTAGTGGAATATGGCTACTCTAGGGAGAAATAAGGACGAACACTTTCCAGGGAGAGAGGGAGAGGGGTAAATGTAAGCACACGGGAGGCAAAAAGACGATGAAACAATAATTTATTTGGGCTCACACAGGATTAATTTGCACGGTGTTGAACCGAACGGTGCCAAAAGGAAAGAAACAAACAAACAATCCGGAATAGGGTTAGTCGTTTTCCACCTATGACCGCCACACTGCTTGCTTTCCACCTCTAAACTCTGATGCGCTGGCCAAAAACGATTTTTCAATTGTCATTGGTGGAAAGAGTTTGAGACATAAGACAATTAAACATGCTTTCTTCATTTCATTATTTACATGCCGTATCGCAAACATAGAATGTATTATTCCATGCACTTGACTGCAC
>JAVQIZ010004799.1:0-18074 GCA_036023535.2 Galaxias brevipinnis
GGCTTTCAGCGCCGACCGTTCTACTGAGACATGCAGGCTCACGGCGAGCCCGGTCCTGTGTGAGGGGGCCCTGCCCTGCCCTCTCTCTTTCTCTTTCTCTCTCTCTTTCTCTCTCTCTCGTTCTCTCTCCGCCTTCCCAGCTCAATGAGATATCTACAAGTAGTGGTGCACCTTGTGACGGATGTATTTAAAGTGCTTGAAGTGTTTGGCTAATTAGCTCCTACTTTAGTCAGGAAAATCCAATTAAGTAAATCTATACCTCCTGGTCGATGGCGTTTGGGCAAGAGGCATTTCTCCAACCATCTTGTCAAGAGTTTCGCCTTCTTGCCAGTGAAACGAGTAAAAGCTGCTTGGTTGCCAGCGTTCTTTTTCCAAACAAAAATCCGTTGCCGATTAGATTAGCAGCATCTCGATGTTGTCACAGTAACGCCATCGCTAACCGTATCCCTCTGATGACTCTTCGTGCTCTTGAGTTGAGTCTTGCCGTTCATTCCTGCTGCCTTGTTTACGTTAAGGCCCGTGTCATCTGTATTTGTCCCCCACCACCACCATCACCAGCACACACACAGGACCTGGAACACGTGTACTTTCCCAAAGCCACCGTTTGTTGCCTCTAAAGTGTCTCAATTACCGCCGATGCTATCAGGGCTTAAGTGGGCCCGGGTTGCAGGGTTTTTTGTTAAGTGGGCCTTTGTCGTTCAAGGCGCGGGGTTAATGTGCGGCGCGGGCTAATCCACTGACCACTCGATAGCCTTAACAGTGCGTGTAATCTCTTTTTGTTTGTAAACCCTGTGCTTCTGGCCATATCTGAAATTGATCGCTGTCCCCTCTCCCCTCCACTCGTCATGGGGCTTTGGTCCAGGGAGTATCGACAGCACGCACGCCTGCTCCTCCAGGGGGGAAAGAAAGAGGGATTGATAAAAGCTGCAAGGAGAAGGGAAGAGGGAGCCTATCCGTCGTCTAAGGGTCGCAGTATTCTCTGTACGTACTCTATTACATACATACATCACAATTGGCTACAAGCCTAACACACAGTCCAGTTCAGACAGTGTTCATATCTCAAAAAGAGGCCACTGGTTTTTTTTGGGTGGGGGTGGTTAGTTGGTGAGATTCTGTTGCAACCAGATGCTAGAGAGTGAGAGTAGCGAGTGAGTAAATTATCCTAGCAATACAAACATGCCCTCTGAGATGTGGACCAATATTGAAACAGATGTCTGTGTTGAGTGCCGCCCAGTGCCCATGGCAAACATTTGGCATTCACAGCATCACTGTTCTCCAGGCAGCAACAAATGACCGGATGGCTTTCGTATGGACTCATGTCTGCTTTGGCAAAGCTATCTCAACGCAAACGGCAACTTCCATTCCATGTCATTGCTCAAAGAAACTTACGATCCTTAAAATTGCATTATCTGTTTGATTACTTTTGTTTTTATTTGAATACATAATTGTTCACAAATGTTCTGTATGTCACTATATGTTAAATATTGTTTGTTGAATTTTGAACTCTTAAGGCACTTTCTAAGACACTTTAGATAAGATACAGTATGAAAAGATCAGCTGGTACATTCTGATTACCCACATGCTGAATTGTATAAACACTCAACTTCAACAAATTAATCATTTCAACTTCAAAACAGCTGACAAACAAGTGCAGGAAGACCTGCTGTCTGCAATATGCCTGCACAGCTGCCTGAATGAGGCACGACTCCGTTCCTTATTGACTCTGTCTCTCCGACATGAGTCATGGCGAGGTTGAGAGACTAAGAGAGAGAGAGAGGGATGGCGGGAGGAGCATCGGCCAGAGGAATTGGTGTGGCAGGACATCCTTCAACTTAATTTTTGCCCGACTGCCGAACTAAGGGCAGACAGATTAATTCATCATGTATAATGGCGACGAGAACGTCGACAAAAAAGGATGGATTGTGACGCGTGTCACAGTATCTTGGGCGGTGATGCTCAAGCACCCTGGATGTGATTTAGGCTTTCGCGTGTGCGTTTGACTATGACATCCAACTCGGTTTATTAAGGGTTTACGTGAATACATCTTTTGGATTGCAAGTGTCATTCAGAGGATACTTGTGTGACCTATTGACTCGTTAGTTTTCAAATTATATATTGGGTGAGTGAGTGCGAGTGCGAGTGCGTGTGTGTGTGTGTGTGTGTGTGTGTGTGTGTGTGTGTGTGTGCATGATTTCAAAGAAGGGTAACTTTTCCATTGTAAGTATGGAGCATTCAGTTCTCAGCCTGTGGAGACCGTTCATTTCAAACAGTTGCTGAACTTGTAATGCAGGCTGACCTTGCTTGTATACTTATCACGTTAGCTCTGATCATCAGACCATATCAACGTTGTCTGAGCTTCCAATTTAGTGGTTTGTTTGTTTGTAGTCAGGATTTATTTTCCCACTCGAGGGGCATGCGAGGGGCCTTTTCCTCCTCTTCCCCCTCCCAACATATTCAGTCAGTGCTCAAAAGCTCTGAGGATGCTAACTGGTTGGGCCACACTTTGAATGTCTTTTAAAATTACCCACTGTTCCAAGCGTGGCTTTTTTTCTGTTGTTTTTTTCTCTCTTTCTCTCTCGTTTACTCGTTTCGGTTTCCTTGGCCTGTGATCACGGAGGTGACTTTAACAGATGCTGCCGGAGCCAACAAAGTGAAACTTTACACAAAAAAACACGTTGTTCTTCTGTTTTGTAGTTTTTAACAAAGACGGACTTTTACTGCCCTTCACGCACCACTCGCCAAGTAAGAAAACTTTTCCTCCTGCGAGTGTTTTGAGACGCACTTCTGGTGGTGCTCTGAGTGAGTCCCACTGAGCTGAACTCATGTCACGGAGTAGGGAAGATCCAGCATGATCAGTCAGAATAGACTCGGCTCCCAGCAATCTGCAGGCAATGACTGACAAGTGACGGCACTTTGCACTATAAACGTAGACTGAAAACAAGATTATGAAATAAATATCACCCCTTCCTTTGCTCTCTATCTCTCTCTCTACTTCTCTCCCTCACTAATGTTCTTTTATATCTTCCTTGGGCCTGAGTCTATGATCTCTCTCAAGTCGGGTATCAAAACTTTCTCTAGCTGGAGACATGTCACTCTATCCCTGTCACCACCTCGTACCCCCCTCGTGCCACCGCTGGGTCTTCTGATCAGCAGCGGCAGTCTGCGAGCAACCCGTCGGTGGTGTGTGTGTGTGTGTGTGTCTGTGTGTCTATGTGTAAGAGGGCTTTATAGGTGTGACTCTGTGACAAGCATCTCGGCTCTGATCCTTTCGGTTTAAGAAATCATTAGCTACGGAAAACGCAGCTGAGTCTCCCAGGTTCACAGCTCAATTGCAACCGTCTCTCTCTCTCTCGCTCTGTCTGTCTCTCTCTCTCTCTCTCCCCTCCACGCCAGCAACTTGCGCTCGTCAGAAAAAACAGAAGAACGCAGAAGAGCTGCTCCTCACTGCGTCAAGGCACATCTCCGTGTCCCCATTTCGTGTTTGTTTATTTCATTTCCCTCCCTTAACGAGCTGACCCTAACGAGCACTGACAGCGTGTCTGCAGTCTGGGCCCTCGCTCATCACTGTCACCAGGGTGACCCTCTCCTGAGTGCCAAGGCTCGTGTCTAAATGGGGATGTGAGAGGCTGCTAGGCTATGTTTAACTAACAGGCCACAATGAGGTGACATAGCCTTATATCAACATTAGGCAGCCGGGGCTAACACTTTGAAAACGCAGTTGACAAATCTTTTTAGTCATTGTCTTTCTTTGTCTTTTCTTTTCTTTTTTTACAGTGGTTTGGAGAGTCTTTGGAGGGTAAGAGAATAAAGTGGCGTTGTCAAGCTGTCTTTATCTTCGTGTGACACTTGCACAAGCTTGGAAGAGGAGGAGGTGACACAAGGGCTACTGTTATGATTTTTTTTTTTTACAGTAGAACGCTCCCCTTTCAATTGGCTGTGCTGTTGCTACTTCTGCTGTTTGAATGACATCCAGGCTGACCTGTAACAGCCTGAGGCAGGGGGCAGACTTGATATGCAAAGCCCCTCCTCTCAAAGAGACAATCACAGTGACAAAGAAACAGGTTGTGTGCTTTTTTATAACAATATGCTTAGTGACGCACGAGTCCTTCTTCGAAGCTACCGCCCTAGTTTTAAAAAGTCATAGTCAAGAAATATGTCATAGAATAATTGTGGCAAAAAAAGCATTTGTCGGCAGTTGATCAAATCTGGACCAAATCTTCCCATTAACCTATGAAGTTTGACAGGTGAAGACAATGGTGCAGTACGTACCTGAAGATTGGCTGTGATTGGGTCCGTCTGTTTGCCAGTATAATTAGACTGATGAAACCGTTAATTCTGTATACACAAATTGCTCTGAACTTTTCAAATCACAGCCACCCTACGACAGCCAACACTAATGAACAATTTATCTCAATGAATTCATTTGTTTCTCATTAGTCAGAAGTCTGTGTTTTTTAATTTTCTGTGAGGATTTTTCTGCATCTCTCTCCTGACTGTCTGCGCATTTTCAGAGAGTTTCTTTATCGGGGCTGTTTGTTTGAATTTCAGTCTGGGTGTGGGAGTGCTTGGGAGTGGAAAAAGTGGACCTGAATTTGAATGAAGCTGTGTTTTGTGCTACCACTGAAGAGGAAGTTATTGGATGTTTACACCCTTATGCAAACACTACATTTTGTAAATTGGGAAAAATTCTTACACTTATTTAGATTTAACAGAAAGATAGTTTACCCTACAGCAGCCTTATGTTGGTCTGCTGTTATTGGAATTACATTGAAATAGATTTTTTTTTCATTGTATTTTGCCCAAGATATTACAGAGGTAGTTTTAGCCTGGTGGTATCCAAGGAACTGATGTGTGAAAATATGATATGGAATTATTTGAGTTCCATCTCTTGATTGAAGAAATCAAGCTGATAAAACTTCACAAATTGAATTGCAATACTTCACTGTTATAGGGGTGAAAATAGCAACTGAGGAATGAGACGGCACTTACACTCACAAAGTCCACTTGTTGAAGCGGACTTTGAAGGTCTATTTTCAACATGTTGATTAAAGTAGCTTCTCTCATTATCCGTAATAAAGTGCACAGTCAACAACTTTGAGGCAAATCAGTCCCTTCTTCTCTCCTGCTGCAGGAATACTATCACATCTGAGATTACTATTGTCTTTTTTAATAGCCACTCTAAACGACAACAATAAAGGTAAGAAAGTAAATACATTTCTCAAATTAAATAAAAAGGAAACCTTATTAAGTCATATAGCACAAGTAAACACTAGGCTAAAGCATATAAATAAGTTAGTAGTTAAATTAAATGTTCTTCAATTACACTTGTTAATTTTTTCATGTATTTTTAATGAGTTTGTGATGGGGAAATGTACATTTGTGTGGTGCAACTTGTTTTTGTGAATTTAGGCAGCCTTTTGCTATAACCTTGAGGCGTGAGTGGGGAGTGCAACTGTCTGGAGCTGGTCTACCTCTAGTCGCTCCTTGAGTGACAAAAACAAGTCTATCAACAGACAGATGTTCCCACACACAAAGTAAACTCACAAGCTTTTGAAGTGTGCAAAGGATTGTACAAAGACTGTGACTATGATAGTTTCAGCTTTTGTCAAACTTCTGAAGAACCTGCAGGGAAAGAGGAACTTTGTTCTGCTGGCCAGCATTTAAAACAGGCTAAATCTAGATTGTACTTTGCTCCAATTCCCAATAAGAAAAAAATAATAAGAAGAAAAAAAGACAAATAATCGAAAAAAAAATGTCTCATTGGAATTACGCAATCACTATGGTTATTAAATGTTTTATTGGTGTGGGATCATGTGCTCAATTTGTTTTCTTCCAAGGTCTGGTTGTCCTTATTTACCAAACATCCCCTCACAATGGCAATATGCTCTACTCCTCTCTACAAGATCTTGCAACATAAAAAATTGGAATGGAAACGTGGAACATACATTTGCTACGTATTAATGTGCACAGGCACATAGAAACACTCAGCTGAAATCAGTACTCCTCTCAAGCTCTGCTAGCCTAGGGAAAGGTTGGCTACTGTGTCAGCCTTTGTGGGCCTGCATGAATAACATGTTTCAACCACTCGTTTCGTCATTCTGTAAATGCAACGATGCAGAAGTTTATTATTTTGCCTCAGAAATGTCATGTGTAAGTACAGCTTACACTTCGGCAATGAATTGCCGGACCAAACGTTTATAGAGAAGATGAACTGTGCCTGTGAATAGCGACTGCTGCTAATGCCTTTATGTTTCCACTTATCAGCAAAGTTCCTCTGTGGTTTAGCCCTAATCCCCATAGCAGCTCAGCCACAATGGTTTCATTTAATAACACGGCATATTGTGGCAAAAATGTGTATGTCATATAATGAGACTGCCGCAGATACAGCCGGAGAGCAGAATGAAGAATACCCAATTGTGAGAGAAGCGTATTTAGCTTAGCACAGCCTAATAACACACTGGTTGGGCTTGTTGATGAGCCAGAGCACTATTGATAGAGAAAAAAGGACTTTATTCTTGCTCATTCTAGACTTCGTTATTAAAGATTACTTAAAATTGATTGAACAAACGGTCGAAGTGGCTTATTTTCTCAAATGAAGACTGAAAACTGTTATTAAGACAAAAAGAGGGAAATTGGTAAGAATGGCCTGAGAAGTTTACGGAGACACTGTAATCCCCTCAGCGGTCTGTTTGCGACGACCCCCCACCTCCTACCCAACCCACCCCCCCACCCCCTGGCAGTTTTATTCGGCTCAAACGTTGATCACTTCTACTGCAACGTATTTAGTTGTGTCTAACCAAGCATGATCATTCTTTTTCGTTATAAGTTGTATTTTTTGTGGGGGTCCTTGCCTCTTCACTGAGCGCACGGCAACAGTAGATAGCTATGTGTGTGCCTCCTATTATTACTTGTGAGCAAGATGTAACAATGCACCGGCGGAATGGCAATAGCAAACAGAGGAGCCAGTGCACTTACATCTAATTGCCTGTTAATTTCCTCTCTTAAATGAGTCCATTTATTCATTAATGGCCTCGGACAAACAAGGTAATTACCAACCACTTCTCTGTGGTTTGTGTCCACCATATCAGGTCTGGGCTCTGTGCAAAATGTACGCGGGAAGGTTTTCTTTAATGAGCTGAAATTATATTTATCATCAGTGTTTCATACTCTTAGCGGGGCATTTTCGCTTTGATTTATAGACTAATTTACGTTCCCATATGCTTCCACTTAACTCATATGTCAATAAGAGATTTAAAATACCAAACCTAGAGTGCTGTTATTTCAATACTAACAAATCAAATCAATAAATTCAAAATTGCACTTTATCCCATTACACCAATAATTAATTCAGGACAGAAAACAAAACAGCCTGCATTATTCATGTGCTAATATTGCAGGAGAGAACTGTCTGAAGTAACAGAGTAACACTCAATCCTTGCTACTTTGCTCTCTCTCTTGTTCTCTCTCTTCCTCTCTCTCACTCACTAACTTTCCTTTACTATCTTTCTCTCTTCCTCACTCACTCACGCATCTTTCTTTAACTCTCTTTCTGTCTCTCTCTCTCTCTCTCTCTCTCTCTGTCTCACTCTCTCTCTCTGTTTCTCCCTCTCTCTTCCTCCCCTTCTCTCTTTCTCCCTCTCTCTCTCTCGCTCTCTCTCTGTTTCTCCCTCTCTCTTCCTCCCGTTCTCTCTTTCTCCCTCTCTCTCTCTCGCTGAGCACTTTGGGAGCATATGTTATCCAAGAGTGGTATTTGTAATTTAGGCTACTGTGGCCCTTTGAAAGCTCTGCTTGATTGTTTTGCTATTTTTTGTGTTGCTTCACAGTTCTGCTGCACTTGCAAGAATGTGCTCAGCCTGTGAGCACTTGCCAACGTGTGAAAAGAAATGGACCGTTATCCTCCCCCACCCCCCTCCCCTCAACCACCCCGTGCCCAATACAATTACGCTTGGCACAGTGTAACCAACGCCAACGCTCGGACTGATCAGGTGCCCACCAACACTCTAATAGACACCGTTCCTCTCCTATGTGCGTCCTTTGCGTTTCCTCCCACCTCCTTTCCTGCCGTGATGAAACCCCATTGTGTCGGAGAGAGGATACAAACGGCACAGTGTTCTGTGCGACGGCCGTGGAGGAGGGTGTGAATACCGCTCAGACGTGCCCTTCCACACAGCCTGGTGGCACAATGACCGTCACACCCATAGAGTGAGTCAGCAGTCGGTTTGTCTCACTGTAGCCAGGCCTATCTTTGGTCTATCCTTCACCTATCAAAGGAAGCCGCCTTGATCTAAGGCTAGTGATGGTTCAAACTGAACGCGGTAGAATAACGAGACATTTTTATTTGTATGGCACTTTCGTGAAAACCCCAAAGATGGAGTGATTAACCGTGGCAAAGGGAGGCATGGCTGTGCATGGGGAGTGGCTTCCCAGAGGCTTATCTAAATAACAGTGCCTTTTTGTTGTTCAGGCTCGCCTCCATCTATCGATTTCCACTCAGGAGGGATTTTAGTAATCCTCTCGGAACTCTCTCCTGTTTGAGATGGATACCATGTAAGTAGGGCTACCCAGTGTCTGACACATACATTCTCTTTCACACACACACACACACACACACACACACACACACACTAATGCAGCGTTAACACAAACACATAGTCCACTCTGAGCAAATATTTGGCCGGGAGCTCATCGGTGTGTCTCAGTGCAGCCTTAACCTGTAGCTGTGCAGTCATGATAAGTAGAGACGTGTGTGTGTGTGTGTGTGTGTGTGTGTGTGTGTGTGTGTGTGAGATAGACTAGGAGGCAGAGAGAGACAGAGAAACTTGTAGGCATGGAGAGAGAGACAGCGAGGGAGTGAGACAGAGAGAGTGAGAAGGCGAGTGAGACAGAGAAGGAGAGAGAGACGGAGAGAGGGAGAGACAGAGAAGGAGAGAGAGACGGAGAGAGTGAGAGACAGAGAAGGAGAGAGAGACAGAGAGAGAGAGACAGACTAAGAGGCATGGGTGGCCTCAGCTCTGATTCAGCATCCTCGCGTCTCTCAAGGTCACAATTAATTGAGTGGAAGCTGATTTTCTTGGGACCTTGCCGTCCCCAGCACTGATGCAGGAGGTGAGGAGATTTCTCTATCGACGCCGTGGAGATGCCAAACAGGCCCCCAATTACCTGTGGATGGAGAGGAGATGGAAAGAGGGGAGTGGGGAAGAGAAGAGTATTTAAATGAGACAGGAGTGCGAGCTATAAATCACCAGGAGAAATGGTGTGAAAAACCTGAATCTCATAATTGTCACATAGTTATTTTTTTTTGTGTGTGAACAACTTTGCGTGTCAAAGTGTCCACCGTACACCTCTGAGACAGTCACGCCACGGTAAGAATGTGGTTGACAACGCTCTCTCCACCGGCCCAATTCGCTGTGCCAAGGCTTTTTCTCAAGTAACGTTTCTTTTTTTTTGGGGGGGGGTTTGTGCGTTCACGCCCCGCTGCACACACACACCCTGAAGCACCCAGTGCATTTTTCCAACTCCTTTTTTCTTTCTTCAATATTACATTTATTCCGGTAATAATAATGAATGGTTTTGCACACTATTGCACAGGCGTAGGTGATCGTGCAGTTTGTTTCCTAAAAAAAAGCGACCTGGTGCGTTTTTCGTGGGTGGATGGGGGGGGTACTGTGAAGAGGCATCTAATCAGTGTACCCTTTATGTGGCGTCCTGGTTATGTAACCAAGGCCCTGTCCTTGTAGCTCAGCCAGAGCCACGATAGACGTCCCTCTCGTATCTTTGAATATGAAATATTTTTAGAATCTCATTATCTCTCTCTTGCCGGTTGAAGAAGGGTGGGAGAATGAGCCCATCCGATAATCTCTCTGTGGAAAAACATCAGCATTCATCGTTAGGTAGAACAGCTATGAGTCGGCCCTGTGGTGTGCGTGCTCGGCCGGCCAGCAAACAGCACAAGATTAGGTGACCTTTACTAGAACTTTCTTTATTTCCTCTCCCCAAAAAAAGTGATTAACCGTGAATTATAATCTCACGGGGCGACCTTCCTGACGAATAAACACAACTTATCACGACAACGCTACTACCACAGTTCAACTCGCGCGCGCCTTTCCTCTTTCCCTCTGCGTCCTGCTGGCTGAGAGGGCGGTAAACAGAGGACAGCAGGCAGCAGGCTCTCTTTAAAGGCGGCCAACTGAGAAAGCCGCGTGTGTGTGACGGCGGACGGACAGGTGCGTGCTGTGTCTCTCGGTGGGTCTCCGCTCCGCCGCGCGCTGTGAGGCTTTGTGCCCGTCTAGCCGCTGAGTGTCCCTTTAGTGCGGCCCCCCCGCCGCTTGTCCTTGGCTCACAGAAATCGATGGGGAGGCACTGCTGCGCGTGTCTTTGACAGGGAAGGGGAGGGAGGCTGGTTGATGAGATGGGCCGCGTGTTTGAGATGTGCCGGGCTACTTTTGAGGATTCCTGTTTCGTAGGACGCTGCATAGACATGGGCCACATACACAAGGGCATTCCACTGACACACAGATGCACATGACGCCAGACCACAAATCACCTGAAAAGCCGTGGGGGAAAAAAAGGAAGGGAGAGCGAGAGAATATGTATCGTCAAAGCAGTTGCGATTGCATTAGGCCTCTGTCTATAGTCCGTCTCGGAGGACACTCGTTTTGCAAACGGGGATTGCTTACTCATCACCCGGCAGACTTTCTATTTAATAGGCTACAAGCAAACGCAGCGCTCGGCTACATGGGCGGCCCACCAGAGCGCAAACCTCTCCTCTCAACAAAGGTTCCTTGGCCCTCATTACGATTCAACAGAAAGGCTATTGTGCAACTGTGTCCTCTCTGGCTTACGTTGAGAGGACAATGCATTGCAGCCAGGAGTTTGCGCTCCTGAGTCTCTCGTCGACAGCTCCAGTCCATCAGGACCCCTCTGTGTCCTGGGACACTGCAGCGTTCTGTTGCTAAACTGACCCAAACCCACCCGTGCCCGCTTACCCTCATCTGTTCTTGGGGATCCCTGGCCTGTGTAGGTGCACATCACAGGAGCAAGGGGGTGGCGATGAGCCATCGCAGTTTGCAACCCTCTTCGTCTCACCCCACCTCCATGCCCCGCTAGCCGCCCACAGCCCCGGGCATCTTGCCCCCCGAAACCTGGTGTCCTCTCTGTCGCTGTTCCCTAAGCTGTCAGTGAGCGAGACAACACCAAGGAGTCACAACTCCTCAGCAGCACGCCACCCGTTAAACGACAAAACCTCGCCCCTCAGCTCATCTACTGCGGAACTTCAATAACAAATATCGACCCCCCCCCCCAAAAGCCCCAAAACTCATAGCATGCAGGCAATCAGAGTTGAAACCCGGAGCATATTGGCCCAAATTGTCATTGTGTCAACAGCTGGTCCCCGGTATGTCAGAGCAGCCAGAGATGGCTGCAGACACTGGCAGCATATCAATAGTGTAACGGATCTCGCTACAGTTAGCAGTTATCGGCAGACAGGATCACAGCCCCCTAATTGTTAGTGTATCGACACCGCTCCTCTGGCCAAGCGGCAACCCGAAGCCTCCTGTGTAACCTCACCTGTCACAGCTCCTGGTTCCCAAAATGGACGTCTCTACTCGGTTCTTGGGATTTGTATTGACAGCCACAGTGAAGATAGGCCTATGCGCACCCAACAATGAAATATCGTTTCAAAAGGGTGCGCAGCCAAGCGCCCCCCCCCCCCCAAGAAAAAAAAAGTTACCACCTAGTTTGACAGACTGTATGAGAACATTGTCTATCCTGGGAAATATTATGAACACATTTAAATAACAAATGTTTCTGTCAAGTGTGAGCTGTGGGGCCAATCTGACAGCTGCTTGTGGAGCTAGGAGCACCGCCCGGCCCGCCATCACAATATGCATTAAAAATCCAATCAATAATAAGGAGCCGGTACAAAGACGAGAGGCTGCAAGTGCATGAGTCTAGGCTCGGGATTTCCAATGAGAGCCTGCAGATTGTCCTCGGGAAAGGCTCCCCACACCTCTGTGCTAACGAATGGCTGTTGTCCATGCAACTCCTGTATGTAGATGTGTCTGTGCACATCAAGTGCTTCACTCATCAAGCCCAGCTTTACACACACACACACACACACACACACACACACACACACATACACAGACCCTCACCTCTCTCCCTGCTCTCTTGTTAATGGATTTTAGTGTGATAGCAAGACGGGAAGAGCCAATAGGCCCAGGAGATGGCATGGCGACCATGAATCGCTCGAGTGCTTGACACACACACACACATCACTTTACAACCACCGCGATATCGGTAATTAATTATGACGAGCGCGCCACGTGATCCTATCAGCCATGACCAAACCTCTGTCCGAGATTTAGCCAGGTTTTTATCAGCCTCCATTAATGCATAGTCAGGAGCGTCTAATGGACTGGCTAATGTTATTCACCCCTCCTATGGAGGAGCTACAGGGGTGGGCTCTGTGATATCAGCCTACTCGGGCTCCACATCTCAGCGTCGCGCCACAAAGTAACCCGTTACACAACTCCCACCCACCCCGACCCCACCCCTCCCACAAACCCCAAGAACAATGAATAAACTCGGGTGGCCAAGGAAAAGAGGGAACCCCCCTGAGACAGAATAAGTCATCAAATTGATGGATTTAAATGCATTCAGGAAATTGCTGTGCCTTTGCTCAAGTGAATCTGTGATGGCCAATTGTTTTTTAATGATTGAAATCGTCGAAGACTTATAGCATGGGCTAAGCATTACGTTAACTCTAAACTTTATTTGTTTTGATTAAAGGGATCATTTTGTATTGGGAAAGCTGTCAGCCATTTTGATTTGAAATTCATTACATCGTTTGTACCAATTTGAGATCATAGTTTGGGGAAAAAATGCTAATGGTTATCCCCCAGTGTCTTCTTTCTGTTTGTTGTGTTGTGTATCCTGAGATTTCGCAAACACATCGGCTGTTAAAGGAACTGAATTGATTTCACTCAAATTGCAGAGAGTAAGTATAATAAACTACAGGGATTTGTAAGTTGCATCAATATTTATCAGTGCTGGATAATAAGCATTGCACAATAAGGCAAATTGGTGCATTAAAAACCTCCATGAAGCGTATATTGATCTTCTCCCTCTTTGAAATTCACAATTAGTGCGCATAAAATATTTGTTTTCTCTGCAATTGTCTTAAGGGATGTGGTCTTGCCTAGGTTAAAGTTCATAGTGCTGCATCAAGCTTGTGCATCTTCTTCTGTGAACTGTTACAAAGTATGCTATGCTGCATATATAAGTGCATCTCCCACACTCTCTCTCTCTCTCCTTTACACACGAAAATACAGATCCACAAATGCACTTTCACTTAAACACACAAATACACAGATGCGTTCATTCCACCAACAGTTTTAAGAAAGAAATATGAGGCGGTTGGCAATAGGCACGCCAGTAAGAGAAAGGGGTCAGGCAGCAGAGAAATCGAGTACTTCTCTCAGATATCAGAGATAAGAATTGTTTTTTCCCCCTCTCTTGGGTATGGAGCTTGATTTGTTTATCTGTTTGAGTTCATTTTTCCTGAGTGCAAGCAGTGTTCACCCTCCTATCTGTTGTCAAAGAATGATGTGTTTACAAAGCAGATATTGCACCCTTGGATGGGTCGTATCTCCTCAGAGAGAGGGAGCGAGGGTGGAAAGGAGCTAATAGAAAATTGAGAGGAAGACTCTCAGTGCACAGCTCTCTTTCAAGTGGATACATTTTAGTTCAGATCCAGATAGGATGCATCGGGCATATTTGCGTAGTCACTACCTTTAAGGTTTCTCTTGATGATTGTCGACCATTTTCTCGATACCTGTCCATTGGACTGGAGAGATAGCTCTCCTGCTGACACATATGGTTATCATTCATGCACATACAAAACAAATGACTCAGAGGGAAATGGGAAAGATCTATTATTTGCCTGGTCTCACTTCTGTCTCTACTTTGATCTCACATATGCTGTTGATGGTATCGGTCCAAAAAAATTTTATAAAAAAAAGGGGGTTGGTAAATGTATGATTCACTTTGTTGTTCTACTCGGACTTATTTTCTAACCAAAGAACTTTCATCAAATTGTCAGTGTCACGCAACAGTCAGTGGCGAGTTCACAGCACAGACTAATCATTGTTTGAGAAACTTTTCTAATAATGCCTTCCACTTTCAGCCCTCGGCTAACACGAAGCCTCGGAAAAGTCGGAGGTAATTTTTATCCACAGAGGTCTGCTCCTCTGTAAAGCTCAAACTGTCCTGCCCTTCCTTTCTCTTTCTCTCCCCCTCACTCTCTCCCTCTCTCACTCAGTCTCTCACTTTTTTTGTCTTATCTACCACCCACCCCGCCCCACCCCACACACCCACACACCCCACAGTCTCTCTCTGGTCATTGTGAGGCCATCTGCACTGGTGGTGGCGGCGTCCGGTGGGCGGCGGTGACCTTGGAGGCGGCAGTGAGGTATTAAGAGATTAGGGGCGGCAGCTCCCCATGCGTACGGGTTCGGTCTGCAGTGTGTTACCGCATGCTCCCGTCTTAATTAGCTCTGGTGGCGGGGAGGGCCCCGCTGCTCCTTATCCTCCTAGAGGTCAGCAGTCGTCCCCCACGTCGCCCCGTCCTGTCATCCTCACCGCCCCGCTGAAGGTTGCTGCTGGTTCCACTGAGGAGGGGCTGGGCCTCAGGTAAGGTGCAGTGGTGTGTTTGGACAGGTGTTCCGTGGGGCAAGCTGTGGGTGAGACAAGGCTTAAAGGAGTGTGGAGGGAGGGCAAAAAATAAAGGGAAGGACCAAAGAAAGGAAGGAATGGAAGGAGAAGGGAGGGAGGGAGAAAGGAAAGGAAAGGACAAGGAAGGAGGGAAATGAAGGAAGGAGATGACCGCCATATTTACTCTCCTCGTCTACTGCCTTCTGATGGCAGGGCATGCTGAGGGACATCCTGGAGACAGATGTGAGGTGACAGGTGTTTTCCAGGTTGGTCCTGTGGTGGACGCTTTGGCCAGGGCAGGGTTGAGGTGCCATCTTAGATGCTAATCAGGATGACGAGACGCAACGCTGATGAAAACAGCGAGAGAGGAAACTGTGGCCACCGCCAAAAGGCATAGGGAAGACCTGGAGATCTGGGGCACGGGGTGAAGGGGACAGAAAAACTAAAGGGTAACTTTACAGTATATGGGCCTGCATGAGACCTACAGCTACAGGAAGTGTGTGTGTGTGTGTATGTCCAGACAGCGAGAGAAGGAGAGAGAAACCAAAGACATAGAGAATGAGAGTCAAGCCTCCCAAAAGATTTCCACTCAACAAGATAACATCTTATAAAGCTAAATCTAATTGAGTTTTCCACCCAAACAAATCTCACTGCACATCCAACTATAACAGGAAAAGCAAAAGCAGAAGTGGCATTCAGTTTGTGTCTTGAGTAAACTGAATTTAATTAGATATGTGGGAGGGTATGCAGGCAGGTAGGCAGACATGCAGACAGAATCTCAGTTTCAAAGTCTCACTTTGATAGTTCTTATCTGTGCATGCAGACTAAAAGATGTCTGGCTTTAAGCTTTTAACAAAAAAATGTTGGGCCCTTCTTAGTGTGATCGGATACCCTAGTATGTTTTTTTAATATCGCTTTTAGAAATTGTCTGAGGGCAGGACAGTCACTTATTTTTCCCAAATTCACAAACCTAAGTGCTTCCCAGATTTGCATAATGCATCTTTCAGAAATAAAGGGCAGCCTTTAAAGTGTAAGTCAATTATCGAAATTGGCATCGCCCGAGACGACTGGCTTCCGAAAAACCAATGATGTTATCGTGTTATCAAGGTATTGGACAGAATCTCAAGGATGGAGAGGACCATTTACTTTTTTTTTTTACTGTTGCATCTAACCAGCCTTCAGCGAATGTCCCTGCCATGTTATTTACAGATCCACTCAGATGTACAGACCACACTTACTAAGTGATCTGTTCATGCTGCTTAAGCAAGTGGAGTCCTCCTCCCACGCCACACAAAGCCCTGGAGGTGTGCTAACTTCTCTCTCTCTCTCTCTGTCTCTCTCTCTCTCTCTCTCTCTCTCTCTCTTTCTCTTTCTCTACATTTCAGTTCAGCCCACACTATGGCCACGGACCTGATCAAGGAGAAAATACAGGCAACGCTTCTTGCACACATCAAGACACAAATACATGCACACAAAATACAATGGGCTTGCTCTCTTGTGGGAGCAGGGAAAAGGACATACTGTGCAGCTACGTGTCTCATCGCACAAGGCCACGGCGTCTCAGTCACACCCAGGAGAGTTTTGCAGATTATTTGCATATCCTGCCTTTATTCCGTCTGCCGTTCCATTCCACTTGTAATATCTCTCTCTCTCTTACTTTCTCTCGCTCCCCGAAGCTCACTTCTTAACTCTTCCTGTTACTCCACACTTTTCCAAATCTATAAGTACTGTTTACAAGTCTCACAGATGCATAAATATGACAAACGCGTTGTATTACACATTCCGTGAGATGAGAGAATGGCATGGGGAGAGAGGGATTCTCGTTTCCACACTGACAAGAACTTGTCAGTCGCTCCTTGTCACCCTTCAGCGTTTCGGGAGGTGCTTTTACACTTGAAAACGTCTCAGAGTTTCCCTTTGACAGATAAATGATGGGATGAGCTCGTCTGCCGTGCCCCCTGCCTCACTACAAGGTGAAACGGCTGTCAAAGTCTAAACATTTTAACATTTGAAGTTATTAGCCTTTTATTTATGAAATGTTAAAACTGCAATTGTTTTGTGGAGATGTTTGTGATCCGGTATGACACCCTTGCATTCATTTGCATTTATTTACACGTAAAGCTGTCTAGGGTTTATAATCATGGAAATGTTTTTGACACCAACTGTCACAACTATAACATTTCCTAAATATAAATGCCACTTATGATACACCCCACTATTCCATTTGGATAGTCTGTGATTGTTATGTCAGATATCTATAAGAACTTGACTTGAATGTTTTCAATTCTCTTTAGTTGGATGGTGTACCCTGATGCTTCTGAATCCGACTGGAGCTCCAGAGCCAAAGGAGAAAGCGAAGACGTGGTAATGCACAGAATGAACTGAAAGTGGCTCCTCGGAAAACCCGTAGAAACAAGTGAAGAGCGCCTTGTTAACGTTACACAAGCCGAATGTGTAAACAACATTCGAACGACATAGAGGTGTGCTTCAGAGATTGATTGTTTGAGATCAGATCTCCTTGTTTAGAATCCAATCTTTGATTTATATCAGAGTTGTCCTATGTTTTTGGACAGAAATTGCAGGCTTTAGCCAATCTCATCAACGGTACCAATGAAAACACCGTTAGAGATCATTAGGATCTGTAGGCATTAGTCTATATGTGTCATATAACATGAATGGGGACAGCTCATACATTCTATTCCATGAGTAGAATATTGGCAGGAAGATGCATTAGAGGTATTTGAGGATCTTTGAGGTTGTGTTTCACCTCCATCGATAGCTCTAACTCTGTAAAATACAGGACAACATGGAGTATTCGGCACTACTGGTGTTACAAAGCCAACCAGGAGGGACACCCAAACGCAAACTTAAAAAAGACAAAAAAACCTTTCAAAAAGATGAAGACACGCGCCTCCACAGGATGGCTGTGCTGAAGGGAGAGTTAACGCCCGCTTTAAAATGTCAACCAGGCTTGGCCAGCACAGGCTGACCTGTTATCCATGGTAGCATGCCCCCTCCTTCCTCGCCCTCTGTCACGTAAGTGCAGTTTAGAGAAACAGATAACAATGGCGTACATGCAGAGAGGAGAGAGCTGACATTTGTGTCAGGAAGTGAAATGCACTTTGTTTTGTTATGGTCGCAGCTATGGTTATTATTCCAAAGGACCACTTTTAAAAGCCAACCTTAACAACATATTCAATATACTGAGTGTCGCCTTATCCCCGACCCCTTTGTGCCTTTCAACGGCTCTGCCAGCAGCAAATAACCCCCCAACAGAGAGGCATCCAAGTCCAATTGTTTTGTTGTGTGTAGTTTTTGGGGATAAAAGGTGGTCTTGGTTTATATTGCTTGACCTTTCATTG
>JAVQIZ010004816.1:0-10988 GCA_036023535.2 Galaxias brevipinnis
CAAAAATTCTAAATTTAAACAAATAAAGAATATGATTGAAAATAGTAGATCTATGATTGTAAAACAGCATAAAATTACAAAGTATTTAGAAAACAATTATTAAAATCATATATAAAAAATATATTATAAAATGAAATTTTATTTGATAGAATACAACTTAATTGTCACATCTACTGTTATCTATTAGCATATTTGTAGTACCTGTTTAATTAAAATTAATAAATGCCATAGCAACCCATGAGTAATGATCCCTATTTGTCTTTCAATTTACTCTCTGTAGTAAAGGCAGCGGAGTGTGACACTTCATTAAGTTAATTAGGCTAACTTAATAAGGCTATTCCACAGGTCAAGTTGTGAAGCCTCTGATTGATGGCACTGATTGTAAAGGTAATCTTCCTTTGAATTGGGTACAACATCAAAATGGGCACGTACTCATACCCCTGTAAACACTGACAAACACACCGGTGTATATTTGATTAGCCAAACGGCCATTTTTCTCGCAAATTAAAATACCAACACGACGCCGGGAAAGAACACAACTTCAAACAGGAGAACACTCGAGGTCAGGCCACAACTATACAAACAAATGACGGGCTTCTCTGTGCAGCCCCTGGCCTTTCAGAAACATCGCTGCTCCACACTTTACAGGAGTACTGCAATTGCAACGGTTAGAGTTACAAGCCTTTTGATGAGAACGGGTCCAAACTGTAACTAAAGAAGCCCTTCCCACACACGCTTCTTGGTCAAACATTTTAACTAGCGCCGGAGAACAACTCCTGTGGCTGCCGGCGTTTCACAGACGCTCTGGAGATGGCGGGGTCCGATTCATCGCGGAGGCGAGCGGGCTGCGCCATGAGGCTGTAAACAAAGCTTTCAACGAGCGCCTCACATCCCAGCAATGGAATCTCAAATTAAGGACCATCTGTATATTACGGTGCCACTGTCACTTTATTACGGAAATCAATTTGGGAAGGGCCCGTGGTGACGGCGGAAGGGATGTGGCCTTGCTTTGGCCCGAGGTTTATCTAAGCCAAGCAGGCAGCGGGAAACACAGCCTCCGTAATGAACTGGAGCCGGCCTCATAAAGCCTTTTATGGCCAAAGCTGGGCGAAAGTGGGCGTGTGGCGATACGGACGCTCGGAGCTCGCTCGTTCCTGCAACAGAACCCCCCACCCCCCCCCCGACGAAACGAGGGGCAATTCATAATATCATACTTAACAATTTCATGAAACAAACATAGTCACGCAGACAAATCATCTTCTGGAAGACACGTTTGGTATTTCTCAAAGAGTCAAGAGACCGAATCCCATTCGCGGTGACCTTTCGCTCCCCGGCGAGTAACGGGCAGGGAGAGCTGTTCAAACGGAGGCAGTGGACAGTGACCAGCATGGAAGGCTGTGGATAAGGCTCACCACACCGTGGTCCATGAAAACAGCGTTCTTTTCCGAGTCTATCCCTCGCATAGCCCTCGTCTGTTTCAGACCTACACCAGGACAAGGAAACCGCCACACACTTCTGAGACTCCAGTCGCTGTGTTACAAAAAGGTGCCCAGCCATGTGGGCAGAGTCAAAGAGCACACGGGTACCTTGTTCCTCAGGTGGCCCCCACATCCCAGCGCTCCGCTAGCGGCCAGCCAATCCCCCCTCCCAGAGCGGCTGCTGCTGTTTCCCTGCTACACAACTGCGGGCAGAGCGGTGACCCCCGCCATCTTGCGAAGCGGCCAAATGACAGTCGAGGTGGCCGGCTAAGATTCTGCACTTAAAGTTGGCATTTAAGAAGCGTTCTCTCCCCACAGGTAGAAGGAAGTGGTGCGTGGCTTGGCATTTACATGCAGATTACGGAAACTTTTCTTAAATACAGCTCTCATCTCTAGAGTGCTTTCTGATGCCCTGAGTGGAGTCAATTATCTCCCCCACTCTCTACCATTACTGCGGGACTTGGAACACCTCACACCGTAAAAAGGTCCTCGCCTCAGGTTTTCTCTTTTTTTTTCACTTCATGTGGAATGTGTTTTTGCATTTGTCTTTTCAACGCAATTTTCACGTTTGATTGTCGAGTCAAGCTGAACACGTTTCTTGTATTTGCTGCCTAAACATGCTCAAAGCACATAATGGCTAGAATCCATAGATAGAATACTCTTTGAAGTGGATGCAACGATCATTTAGACGGTCACCATCCATCAATAGTAATACTACTAGATAAAAGCACAGATCAATAAAACTAAGAGCTAATAAAGCGGTAAACGCTTGACGCCGTAGACTTCAAAGGCAGAGTTGCTAGGAGAAGGCTTAGGGTGTAAGCCCATCTGGAGGAGCTGCTCATCAACCCTCCTCACGCACAGGCTGCTCCCCATTACCACGGCGATGTAGCCCGCCGTGGGACATAGAGGGACGAGGCTGGAAGGACCGGGGAAGTGATGGCTACAGAGACGAGATGACACAGAGAGCGCATTGGAGTTTGGTACGGAGTGTGTGCTCACGTGGTCTTTGTGTAAATCTGCCTGTGTGGGCACGCCGTGAGTAAACGGGGCCAGATGTTTCTGCCACCGTGTGAGACGTCCTATTGAGTGTCTGTGCTCCTGCAGCCACGTGTGCATGTGTGCAAGTGCTTACGTGCCACGTGTGTGTGTGTGTGTGTGTGGGAACGGGAGAGTGATTAAGCAGGATGGAGTATGTGGTCCAGGGGGCCCTCCTGGGAGTGACTGCTCTCTCTCCAGGCCGCCGGGGAGCACATTTCTAAAGCAAAGACTTGTTTAATCCCGGTGCCGTCCCGCCACCTCCCACCGCTTAAAGCTCCTTTCTCTGCCTCTGCCAGCCTTCCTCCCACTGCCTCTCCGCTGAACACCACACACTTGTCATAAGCTAACAGCAGGCGACCAATTTAAGCCTTTCTTCTCCCCTCTGGAGTTGGTACAGTTTCATTCTGGGCTCCAGACTGACATTTTTCACTAGTGCTACTGGTGCGTGTACATTTTAAAGTTAGTGACACCGACACCTAATTTGATAGCGCCGCATTTTGCTGTCTTTGAATACCCTCAACTGTTAAACTCGAGGCTGAAAGATTCTCCCTATGCAAGAAAATAAACTCCGCAAACAAAGCTACGCCGACTTTGGCCGTGCCCCGTTGGATTGGTTTTATTTCCGGCACACGGCGTCCATCTGACATGGTGCCCCGGCGCTGATCTGTGGACAGGCGACATCTGGACAGTAATAATACATAGGCTCGCTGTTATAATTACCACTGTCTGATCAAACAGACCCGGAGTTGATTGACCTTGTAAGGTCGTCGCCGTGGCGGCCTGCTCGTGTGTTCGCTGTTGAGTCTGACACAGGTTTTTTTTTTGTTTTTTTTTTGCATCCATCATGTTTACCACCACGGAACAAATAGCTTCCTGGACAGCTCCGGGATTCTTCCCCCGCCACACATTCATCAGCAGGTAAGTATGTAGGAGCCTAAAGCTGCTAGACAGATGCTCGTCCTGCCCTATGGCTGATTCTTTTGCTAGTGTTCCGTTGCGCGTCTCCATCAGGTGGAAATCATGAGGGGGGAGGGAGACACTACAGTTGGCGACAAAAACGAGGGGAAACAAATCCATTTCATAACAGTAAAAATGTTTTAATATCTTGCCGGGTGGCAGTCTGGAACCCTGGGATCCATTACAAGAGATCAAAGTATTACTGTACTACACGTCACTGTACTACATCAGCATGTCTCTTTACAAACTAGGGGCCAAAAACATGAGATGGACAAAGTCCATTCCGTGATGTTACATTTGAAACAATGCACCGTTTGATACGGCAACGGAAAACCTCCTGTCACGCCCTTCATCCGCCATGTCGACAAATCAACAGAGTGTCTACAATTTGAGCAGAGCTTTAACCTTTCCTTCCTCCCTGTAATTTAACGTTTCATTCCTGCCATGCGGCATGTTCGCTCTGGCTTTTTATGATTCCCTTCCTCTCTCGCAACATCAATTAACCCCCATTTTCCACCCAGATAGAGCCAGGCAGGACAGCCTGCCCTTTTCCACCGAAATTGAAATGCGGATACATTTATCAACTTAATTAGGTTCCCAAGTAGCTCCACGCTCCCCTTGATCACACTGTAATTCAATAAGAAAAACATCATTTAAATGGGCATAATAAAGCGCACCTGCTGAGCCCTACAGTTTCTGTGTGGACCTTTCAGATGGAAATGGGGCTCCTGCGCTAGATGGGGAGTTACGCGCACGGACGACAGCCGTCTGGGTACGGACACGTTTTTTGTTGTGTTTCGGAGACCAGGAGGAGGTCCACTGGCTCCCAGCCTCGACTCTGGAGCTCTGTCACTGAGCTCCTGCAGCCTGCTGAGAAATTAAGGGTGGGGCAGGGCAGGGCAGGACCTGCTGTGTGGCCCACGCCGCTGTAGGAACGGCCCCGTCGCCCCTTCAACCCTCCCTGTGGATCGAACGCTAAGTGTGCCCCGGTAAGACCGAGTGCAGGAGACCTTCAGCCAGCAGAGTGAGTACGCGCACACGCACACGCACACACACACACACACACACACACAGAG
Source organism: Galaxias brevipinnis (assembly GCA_036023535.2). Lineage (NCBI taxonomy): Eukaryota > Metazoa > Chordata > Actinopteri > Galaxiiformes > Galaxiidae > Galaxias > Galaxias brevipinnis. The sequence continues at coordinate 4,553 of JAVQIZ010004816.1, forward strand.
CCTGTGTGGACTCCCATGCCAGGCAAGGGTCTCTCACTGAAAGTTGTCACTGATTGACTTCGCCGACGGGCCCACTGAAGCTCGTTCAAAGTGACCAGCGTGGCATGATACACTTCTTCTGTGTGCTCCCACAATACTTCTCCCATGCTGGATTAGTATCATGCAGAATGAAGCAGAGCAGAGTTTGCCGCCGCGGCGCCGCACATGTAATCAACTCTCTGGGACCCGTTTCAGTTCTCCACTCATGGTGAAGTGTTTTCCCATTGAGGGGCGGGGAATCGTCCTGACAACGCATTGCCGCTCTACCGGCTCTGATTTTGTGTTTTTCTCCATGTGACGTCAGAACTGCATCAAACACACACACAGAAACAAACATACCCAAGCACGCACACACACACACGCACACACTCACCTTTGAGGAAGAGGTGTCACACTCCTGGCAGATCCAGCCGTAGCCCGTTTGCTTCGGGGACTTCTTCAGGGGAGGGTCCAGGCACCCAAAATGGTAACAGAGTTGACACTCGTCACACCTAGGGAGAAGAGGTTCCGCCATTAAAAAGTAGAGCCCAACCAATTGATCCCATTTATTTATTTATTACATTAAAACGATATGCCATTGCATCCATCAAGTATTTGATGATCAGATCAAAACCTTTGTGTTTATAAATGTATATATTCTGTATGAAGAATATCACGTCTTCCTCCCTTATATCGGTATCAGTCCCAAATATCCAGTATTAGTCGGGCTCTATTAAAAAGGTCACGTTAAGAAAAATAGGTTTTGGCTGGTAGATAGCGACCTTATAGAGTTAAGGTTTGGAAAAATGTGGCTTTCTGGTGATACAAATTCTTCACGTTACGAACTTTGAGTCTTTTTGAAATGCATGTGCGTGTGTTGTGCTTGTGTTTGACAGACTGTCGGCCTGCGTTTCGGCACCGACCACCGTAAATAAAAGGGCCCGTCTCCACTCGGCGGGAATGATGAAGGACGAGCAGGCAGCTTGTTTCCAGTCGCAGGGCTCTGAGGACTCTCTGATTACACACGGCCTTGACCTCCCACTGACACCAAGTGGTACTCTGGTTAGCGTCCACTGACAGGTGGATATGGGCTCCGCTATTATCGGACAAACCGCCTGTCAGGCCTCCTCAAATTGGACTGCGTCTGTGTCCTTGGCTTGGGCACTGGGAATTCAATAGAGACCAGACAATAGAGCAAACATGGACTTGACAAGCTGTTTCTTGTCCTTAAACAAACAGTGGTTTTGGGTCCGTAGACTACCCCCGGGAAAAGAGTAAGAACAGTCAGACCGCCGCGCTGAGGTCGAGCTTACAGCCTAAAGGGATCTACCTGGTTGAGTTGTGGTAGGAGCAGGATGGGACGAGGGAGCTCCATTAATCATTTGTCAGACTGGATGCCCTTCAAGCAGCCCCGGCTCCCCCCTCCTCGTCCTGGGCCCATGATTAACTCATTACGTCCTAATCAATGGAGGAGATTCAGATGCCTTCAATAGGAGATCTGATAAAGGAGATAACGGACACGGAGGTCGTCCTGTTGTCTCTATCCCTCTCTGGAAAAGAGAAAAGGAAAGGCGCGCTGCCAGGCTGTGTGTGTGTGTGTGTGTGTGTGTGTGTGTGTGTGTGTGTTGTAGGGAGGACAGTTAATTGACAGAAGGAGGAAGGATGGTAAGGACGTTCAGTACTATGACAAACAAAAGGAGAAACCAGCCAGCACACTCTAAATGTCAGGGCAAGGGTAGGACTACTAACTCAATATTATGCTATACAGTAGCTAGCTCGCCACCTTAGGTTCTGCAGGTGAGTCATTGCCTACCTGGGAAGCAGCAAACCCAGCACCTTCTGTCACACGAGGCCTTTTCAAAGCTACACCTATCAGAGACCCCCAAGCCAATTAAAGGACAGCCTTGTCATGGCATCACTTACTAAGAGGAAGTGGTTCGACCAATAGGCGACAGTACCACAAGGAAAACAACTGGTAGACAGTGTCCACTTGTAGTATTGCGAAAGACATACTGGAAAAAATGGAAGGGCTAAATTCAATATGAGATGTTGCTTGAGGAAAAGAAATTAGGCTTGTGGCCTGCCAGAATAGTATATGTTTTATTGTCTTATGCTTTGTTTGCCAACTATAGTACATGTTCACCACCACTGCCATGTGAGGGCTATCAAAAACGGCTACTGTTGCTACTTATTTTTCAAATTCGACGCAAAGGCCCAGTATGCATTTCGCCTAATCGCAATATAGGATTGATGGAACTACAGAGAATGTTTTGAAGACCACCTGCGGATGCCCTTGAAAGACCTCCAAAGAGCAAGAGTTCCACTTTTGTAACCATGCCAACAGTCACAGCTTATCATTTTGTGACTGTGGGAACCACACAGCCCCAGACCCGGTCAGGAAAACACCATTTACCCAGTATCCCAGTGGAATCAAACGCTATTCCACACCCTGCAAAGCCCTCATCCTGGTCCATCAACTGCACTCAAATTCCATTGAACAGCGCAAGGTCTTTTGACAAATCAATGGGTAATCCTTTACCGATCACCTTCATTGATTCCTCCTCATCTGGAGGTGTTCATATGATCTTTCTCAGTGGGGAATAGAGCTTTATCAATATACAAATAGATGTATGGACTCTGAATCCACCATTTTTAAATTAACTAAGCTATTGGTTTAAGCATGCATTGGAATGGTTTAAGAAAATCACACCCATGGGCTGTGAATTAATATGCAATACCGGACAATAGAACACATTTTTTCGTGCCACCACTGATAAAAGGAAAGGGCATTTAACTAAATTAAAATGGGAATACATCCAATCTATACCTACTAGATAATATAAAATGTAGCCAAAGGTTATTTTGCAAGGTGCAACGTGTTCATTTCGTTTGGAAATAAGCAATCTCTCTTTAATATCCCCAAAGGTATATAAAATACTGCCTTCATATGTCAACGTGATTACCAATTCCTTTCCGAGCCCCATCTTCCTCGCGCTAGGCCTGGGCACGGTGAGCGCCTCTCAGTATCTCCACCATATATTCATTGTGACAGGGCAATGAACAAATGGGTTGCCCCCGGCGACAGACTGTCAACTCCAAGCGGCCTCGATTACATGATCCCGCTTTAAAGTCAAACAGCTGGAGAGAAAGAAAACCTCGGCGCTGCGCTCACGTCCTCCTTAACGCCACGGAAAACAAAGCGAAACGTTCCCGGTGACTCCTTAGCGAAACGGCTAATGGCCGTAGCAGTCTATTCACGCTGTCGTTTTTCTCGATTAATTGAGCGTACATAAACTGGTTGAGGTTTCAATTAAGCATCATACACGTTAGCGCGTTGAAGTTGTCCATGCTGGTGGACTAATAAAATGGGGTGAGTCTGTCGAAGATGCAGCTCTACTGCTTACACATTGAATTTGTCATACTGTTTTACATAATGCTACATTTCAATGGCATACATAAGTGGCTTACACCCGTGTCTAGCAGCTGCAAAAACAGCAATAGCAACATACAAAGACAGGTGGATGATAGACCCCAACTCTCTCTCTCTCTCTCTCTCTCTCTCGCTCACACACACACACACACACACACATCATAAATGAGCTGAGCAGGCATATCAGCCTGGGAAACTATGGGAATTCAAAGCGGCCCTGCAGGCTCACAGTGAAAAGAAGACAAATGACCAGGTGTGTGTGTGTGCGCCGCTAATGAGCGTGCTCCTATTGTCACACACCAACCGCCAATTGATTTCACATGAATCTGGATGCCGAGGCGACTGGGAGCAGGCCTCCTCTCCATCCCCTGCTGGAGACACTTGAAACACTTGCCAACTCACAGGAGGGTTCTGTTTTATTAGGCAAGTGTGCGACAATTCTCCACTTACTTCTTTAATTACTTTACCTTAATGAACCTATTGTACTGTTTGTTTTGTATCACAGGGCACATCTTTGAATTAAAACAGTGCTCATTGAAGCAGGCGCACCAGACATGGGGGGAAGGGGGCTAAGTTAATTGGAATTCAGAAAGACAAGACCAGCACTTTTCCCTGCTCGAGAGAAAGAAATCTTTTAGGCATGTTTTCACAGCTCCTTTGACGCTTGAAGTAAAAAAAAAAGCACATTACACGGGAAAAGCTTAGGAGACAGTGAATAGCCCAGAATACCATGTATGCAAAAAGCAGAGTTAAGCAATTCTCTCCACAACAATAAATCAACAGACAATTAACCAGCAGGTGGGTTGAAAGAGAGGAGAAAGCACTGTTCAATGGTGTTCAGACGTTTTCTAGTCAAACAGCCGCGGCATCCGGAGGAGGCCGGAGAGAACCAGAGTGGCAGGCTGTCTGGTTTCCTCCGACTGGTGCAGCAAGTCAACCCTGAGTCAATGCCGCACCGCCTCTATCTGCTCCCAACACTGCCCTTACAGACCGGGCCACAGCCTGGTCCTTGATGTTATCTCGGCAATTTGGCCCTGCTTTAATCATTGGGAGAATTGAGCAGCCAGCTCCCCTCTCCTCTGGGGGCAGACACAATCCAATCACTCATAAGAGACCGTATTGATTGATGTAATCTTATTGGACGTGAGGCAGTGGGGGGTGGGGGTTGGTGGTTGTGGCTGAGGGCTAGGGGGGCGGCGGTGGGGACACAATTGATTGCTTTTGACTGCGACACATGTTGCATTCGGTCACCGACTTGTCTCCTCTTTCATCTGATGTTTAATCTCTGGAGGGGGGGGGGGGTTTGAAGTTCACCCCCCAACCACCACCACCTCCACGGCGACACACCTGGGAGCCTCTATGAGCGAGAGGGGGAGCCAGGCATTTAAGCTAGGCTTGACCCAAGGCGTATTCAGCTCTTCCTAGACAGGTAGTCCTTTGACCAGTCTTCAAAAAGAGAACCTCCAGAGCCTGTGATCAAACGCTGGCCTTCTACTACAACACAATACCCTCCGATCACGACTCTGTTTAACTCAATACTGCACACTAAACTAAAGGTCTGGCCAGCTTGGGCACTTTACAATGTCGGGTGTTTGAAGGAATACAATACTTAGTAAATCCCAGTACTAGAGTTGCCAAGCATCTTATAATTATCAAGTCATTTAACCATCAGGGGTCAAAAGAGGCTTGGTTTGCCAGTTCCACACATGGGACATGTACGTATGTACATTTTATTGTATATTATCTGTCACAGTAACATAAACCATTTGGAGTCAGTCAACAAGCTCAGCAAATGTTCTATACCAAACATGCTGGCCAGACAACAGGCTTCCTAAGGTCTTAATGTGGAAGTACCTTGGAGCACTGTGGGTACATTGTGGTGCAGCTTAGTTCAAGCACAGTGTTCTGGGTTGGGCTGTGAATCAGATAAGGAAGGGAAAAGCACTACTTTAATAAAAGAAAAAACAGGAGTAAATAATGCGCAATATGTCAGCTCGCAGTAATTAAATGTTGTTTACTTGTTCGGCCTATAATCTACTTGGCGATGCTGATTAGAGTCTTTGTGGATTAACTGCTGGGGAAGAAATTTGAGTCTTGAAAAACACACAAACTCGGACGAAACTTTCGACGTTGGCTAAGAGATGTTCACACCAGCTTGGGGTCACAACCCCACCCCAGCCACCCGACACATTGACCGTGTGCCGGGGGCGAATATCCAGCCGGCACCCGCCTTCATGGACCAACCCCTCAACGTGGAGGACCACTTGGGAGGGGTCCCGCGTATCGACAGACGTCTGGAAGGTCTCAGAACTTCTTTTCTCCCCGGCCCGGTGGCCGAAGCAAGGTGGGGGGATTTATCACGAGAGGGGCCAGCACAATTACCCGGGGAGAGGCCACGTGACGGGCGGATCGATACGGAACAAAGCGTTCCGCCATCGACTCCGCTGGCCGTGACAGAGTGGCCCAGTGGTTTACTGTGAATCCTCTCCATAGAAAGACGGAGTGGATTATCTGACTTCCCTGGCCTTCCCTACTCTTTTTTGATTTACTGTTGGCTTTCCGCGACATTATTAAGGAGCCATTGTTTTACAAGGTAGGGAGGGTAATAGATGGGCCAGGGGAGTCAGACCTACAGAGAGGGCCCCCCCTGGCAGGGTGCTCCTGCCTTTATTAGCTCATTAGAACCCAACTCCTTCTCCCCAGGGGACTAGACAGGGTGGGGGAGAGGGAGGGAGCGATCGCTCAGCGGCTGCTGCTCCTCTGGTCTGACAGCAGGGGGCCCCAGTGAGCTGGGACTGGGACAGTGCATGCTGGGCTGGGCCGGGCGCTTTGGCAGAAGGAGCTTGTGGCCCTGGTGCTCAGCGGGAGGGGACGTGGGGCCTTGCAGCCTCCTCACCTCAGCCCGCCAGCCAGCCTGCTCCCCCAAACAGCGTCCGTCCAACACACACACACACACACACACACACACACACACACACACACACACAC
>JAVQIZ010004851.1:0-29927 GCA_036023535.2 Galaxias brevipinnis
ACTCTCTCTCTCACACACACACACACACACACAGAGAGAGAGAGAGAGAGAGAGAGAGAGAGAGAGAGAGAGAGAGAGAGAGAGAGGCCTGCTACAGTTCTAGCAGGTCACTGTGCACATACGGAGCATGTGAGTGGACAATAAACTGTAAACAGAGTAATTAAGGAGTAAAACAGATGAGTGCACATGTGACAAACAGCCTCCCACAATCAATCACTCTCTCTCACACACACACACACACACACACACACACACACACACTTATCACAGATATCTGGAATGCCAACTCCTCCCCCCCTAGGCTCAGGGTCCATTCATGGAACTTGATACTTGCCGCAAGCACTAGTGACACGGCACTGTCGACCATGGGACAAACGAGAGGATCGTCTGCTGCTTATGCAGTGAGACGCACTCTGTCCCATGAGTAGTGTGCCCTATGATGCTATACCTGCAGGATGGGGAACCTCTCAGCTCGGTGTAACTCATGAGGGGAGTAACAAACCAAACACTAACATGTAGGTCCCTAGAGGTATACAATAATATTGCTGCGAAGCAATTTGTGTGACAGAAAAAAGTGTGTGTACAATTTTTCATTTTGCATTCAAACTCCCTTTGAAAGCACAGATCAGCACAGCGAGGTATCTATGCACCACAACAAGGCCATCGCAATCCTCACTGTAATCCACGCAGTATGGAGGCCTCCTATTTTTTGGGGACAGCAATCCAATTGTCCTGCACGGTAAGGGTCGTCAGCTGTTTGGATTTGTATATTTTTAATCTTTGCGCACAGTGGTCCGTTTTCTCCCGAGGGATTGAGCAAAACAAATGAAAAGCTACACTGCTGCAACTCCATGTATTTGATAAGCTGTCAGTGGACTTAAACCAAGTAGTGTGTGTGTGTGTGTATATGTGTGTGTGTGTGTGTGTGTGTGTGTGTGTGTGTGTGTGTGTGTGTGTGTGTGTGTGTGTGTGTCGAGGGGTGGGGCATAGAGGAGGGTCACTGTCTCCTGCTGTGTACACAGCGCCTGGAGGTCCAGGTCCAGCTCCCGAGGGGCCACAAACACAACAACATCTGCACTCCCCCGGGTGACGCAGGTTACCACGCTGTTTTTCACCTTCCACTGAGACCGACTTAACGTGGAAACTGATCAATGCCCTGTTCATCAAAAGGTAAAACACTGCAACGCCTGCGAGAAGTGCATGGCTGCGAAGAAAATACGTCCAAGCCTGTGCTCATATAATTGCCCACTTATCTATAACAGAAGTGTGTGTTTTATCCAGCAGTTATATTTAGCCTATCTGTCTTGAACAGGGGGGGGGGGGATCTGGTTTGGTAAAAAGCAAGTCTATTGTCAGTCTCCCATTAACAAAGCTGTCTGGATTGGCTTGGCATTGCCCGATAGATTCAATTCATGTTTCTTAAATAAGATCTACTCTTTTTCGACTCACCAGACCAAAACATGTCAAGGAGTACATGTAGAATAGTGTGAGAAAAAGTATGGATTTTCTCTAAATAGAGCTATGATAAACAAAACAAAAAAGGCTAAAATGGAAAGTTTCAGAACGTGTTTTAAGACTGCTGCAGATGTCGACTTTGGGCTCTGCCTATGAGAGCCGTCTGTTCTACATCTGAGCTCTGAGCACTTCACAGCATCACACTGGCGAGTTAAATGTGGAGCTGGAAAAACACTTAACACTATCTTGCAGTTCTGGGAAACATCTCTTTACCTCTACATGTAACCTCCACTTGGTTTTTTCACACTTACCTACCCCCGAAATGGAAGATCAGCACTTTTGTTTTACCAAACCCATTTTAAACTGCTGGGATTAGTCCAAAAGCCTGTCATTGGTAGGAGGTGGGGGCTTTTAAAGTGTCCAAACTTAATTTTTGCCCCCTAAAAAATTTAAAATTGATAACAATATTTTTGTACAAAAAAGATGATTTAGACAATATAACTGCTGTATAATCTTATAGATCCATTCATGGTCAAATATGTATTCAATTACAGAGAGTATGATGAGTGAAACAGCTCAGTGGACTATTGCAGTGTGAGCAATACGTAGTCTGAAATGCTGGAGGGTTTGCCGCTATCTTTTCCTTTTCTTTGTCGAGCCTTTATTCAGATAAATACATTGCATGTGCACTGTCCTTTGATAATAGGCAGCAAATGAAACCCACAGCAGCTGAACCTGACCGACAACCTTTACACTGTGTCAGAGAAATATGGGTATTTTTAGTGCCGCACCAACTCACATCTGAAGCAAAAACAAAATGGCTCAATACAGCTTACTCCTGGGTTTAAAAACCCCTCGTTGCCTCATTTCAGTTTCGTCTTTCTCCACATGGTTGCTATTGATTCACCTGTGTTCATCTCTTTGTTCTTATCTGGAGCTCCTTCTCCAACCCTTTAGGTCTCCCATTTATGTTACTCTGAGGAAATGTCTTGCCACCTGAATCAGAGATTTGTAAGATTTTTTTACCCCCCTACCGAGTGAAAAGGGATACAGAGATCACGTGGGTAAAGGTACGCACAGAAGGATCCTTGGACCACATTTGACAAGTTTCCTGTGACTGTGAACACAAAGTACGTGAGGGGTCTAAACAATGGAGTAACCTACATCCGGGAGCAATCAAGGTAACAATTAACATGAATTCACGTTTAAAAACACCCACTTGGTGAACCAAACCCTAACGAATGTTCAGCATGTCTTCTTATGTGTGAAGCCGTCACCCAAATGATTCTTGCACTTGCTTATCCTATCAGGTTCTCCTCCAGCGCGAGCTGCTAGTTGTGGCAGCGCTAGCTGATCCCTTCCCCTCCTTTACGGGGTTCTCTAAATCCTGGTGAATGCCTTGGGTTCAGCTATAGCCGTCCAGCCATTCCACTCGGGACTTCATTGAAGTGACTGATTTAAGACAGGAATTCAAGACAGCCTTGTGTCCACCACTGTTCTGTTTTTTTCTGGGTTTTAGTTGTGCTTTTGAGCTAATACCTCAGGCTTTGTATAATCTAAGCCATTGAAGATGGGACGGACATTGCTTTGGGATTTGCCAAAGTTGCTTTTGTTTGTGGCAATAGTTGTCGTAAGTGATGAAGTGTAACGCAGGGGACGAGGAGGGGTTCTAGATGTTCCCTGACTCCTAATAAGAAGGTACAAAAATACACACAAGCACACCCTCGCATACATACACATACACACACACACAGGCGCGCGCGCGCGCACACACACACACACGTGCACACACGTAAATGCACACAAACAAACAGAATTGCGGCCCTTCGAAAGCATAACTTGATTTTAAATGCATGAAACTGACAGAAAAGCGTGGCCTTAACACTTGATTTTGTTATTTTGTTCCCCAGTGGTTTAAATTGCACTAATGACTATAAGAACGGCACAGAACTGTTGATTCCTTTCTGCCCTCAGAACAACAAGCTCCCTCTACCGTGAAGAGACACAAGACTCACAAAGATGAATGAACCCTTTAGCGAAGCAAGCAGCATCAAGACATCGAGTTAAGATACCCTTTGGCATATCCAACTGGCACCAATCCACTGGCTGGAAGGTCCGACCGCAGTACTGATTGGGGCTAACCTGGAACCGGGGCTCAACCGCAGCATCTCTTCTGACCCAGAAAACCACATTATCAGAGAGCCCAGATAGGCATGGGCCGGGGTGCTTCCAGCAGATGCATGGCAAATGAGGGAGTACATCATCATAGCTATGTTGCACTTTTGCCTGTGTTTGGGGTATGGGTCTAGCAGAAAGGAAAAGGTCCTTCCTCGCACAAAGTCATTAACATTTATAGCTTATAAAAATAGGCATGGCTTGATACACATCATGCAAAATATATGTGAAGTGTCTTCTCAGCCCATGTGGGCCTGGGCACCCTGAATGCATGACACTATGATAAATCAAAATCAATCGATCAGTCATAACATGCACACGATGAATGCACGAGCAAACCAAGGCATTCATGTTCACTAGCTGTTACACTAATTACTGTACTTAGTACATGCATCAATGTGTTCTTGTGGGAAAACTTGTGTTGAGCAGCAGTTTGTCTGTTGCTGCCATGGATATGTTTATTGACCAATAAAAGACAAACCAGACAGTGAAAACGAGCACTTTATGGGAGGTTTTATTTAGGGAGAGGGCAGCTTTTACCACACGGTAGGGTGTACATGGGGAAATTTAATAAACTCCTAGGCTTGTCCATTTAACTTGCCACTTGTTTGTAGGGTGAGCACGTCTAATTGCTTATAAAATAAGCTCTGTGAGATAGGGAGCCAGTGGCAATTCAACAAGCCATGAGTAAATGTTTTCTTTGACTAAAAAGAAGGGGATTGCTCTGTTTTCTCAGATTCGACCGTGCATATTCACAATGTGTTGGTGTGTCCGTGTGTGTGCGGGTCTGTGTTGTATCTCGATGGAAGCACGGGGGAACATTTATCCATGACACGTTTACCTACGTGTACGAGCGGTGTGCAGGCATGGGACTGCCTGTGAGCGTGTGGGTGCATGCAGTGTGTGTAGCTGTGTGTTGATGTTGGAGTGTGTGAAGCCGTAGCGTAGTATGTTGTCTGACACATAGTCCGTAGACTGAAGCCCTGCAGCCTTATCCAGACGGACTCTTATCGGTCCCTTTGCATCACTGCTTTGAAAACACTGAATGACATCCCATCACAGAGGAGGCTATTCTTAGATGCCCAGGGGTCCACAACTTAGCTTGCTCTGCAATTCATAATGACAGTCAATATGGTTAGTATTCATTTTATACTCCTTGGGGTGTCCTCCTGGCACTGCCTGTGTTGTATGTCCCTCAGTGACGTTGCTCTGTCTTTCCCTATGGCTCATTCTTCCGTTCTCTCTTCCTTCCCATCTTTCTCCCAACATCCCGCTCTCTAGCTCTCTTTTTTGGCGATGAGGGTTAAATCTGTCGAGCATCGGCCACTTATCTCCCCTTTATTACATATTTCTCAACCTTTACTGTGTGTCAATATGGAACAAGGTACTGCTCTCCCTGCCAACCCCACTAACTGCCGCGGCAAGTCAGTGACAACCGGAGAATACTTTTAACAGTCTTCTTCGCGTAAAACAGATTTATTACCTAACCAACCTTGCTTATCAATTGATCTTAAAGTTGACGGTCATAATCCATTGTCAATCTCATTTTAAGGACTCATTGCAACAGATATCCTTCATCAGTGTGCACACTGAAAAGGACTCGTACATAATCAAATGACCTTATTTAGCGATATGGATGATTAAAAGACTAAGGAAAAGGCAGACAGAAAGTGTCCCATTTTAATTAAGTTGTGAAACCAAAACATGGGTGCTTTTCAAAGACAGTGCCTTAAAAAAGTCCCTTAGGCCCAATGTCCTGAAACAGGTGTCAGGCTTAACATCAGTTTATAAGGGCTTTCCGCCATTGCTTCCGCATTGCCCTATAAAAATGTATTTTCATGTTGAATAACTCATTATTCAAGCATGGCAATGTTCCTATATTATTCAAGAGCTGGAGCATATACAAATACAAATACACACTGACACGCAGTGAAAGGGGGAGGAACAGGGGAGAAAGGGGGAGGAACAGGGAACGTGAAAGAGGAGAGAAGAGAGAGAAAAGGGCTCATTATATTCATGTAGATCTTGCTCAATGGTTCAATGCTCTGTTCTCAAGATTCTGGTCTAAAACAGAGCTTTGACACAGATCAGGATACAAGCTGACCTTCTTGTATGATTATGTAAAAGAATCAGATTCATCTCTCCTTAATTACCTCTTTTCACTAGTTATACATGTGGAATCCTCCATTCAACAGGGGCACTGGAATTGGAGACTAGGCTATTTGTGTTCCACTCAAAATGGCCCAGACATATGTTCTATGCATTGGAGCACTTAAGTAATGTTTTTAAATTACTTTAAAATAGATTGCACTTCCTTTTGGCTTACTTATGGACCGTCTGGCACATGTTCATGTGTGGATCATGGATGAGCAGACATTTGACACTCACATCAGTGGAGCAGATGTGCAGTGGTGAACATGAATACATTGCATGAGTTAACCAGTGGGAGGTTAGCCTCATTAGCAAAGTAGGCAGTAAGTGATATAAACATACACAGCTGAATGCTTTTAAATCATAATCTAGTCTAGTCCAATGGTATACCTGCATAAGGAGACTTAAGGGGGATAGCAAATGTTCTAGTCCTCAAAGCCCATGTGAACTGAATTAATTTATCGGTAACAAAGCCCCTTGTACCTAGGAAATTTAGGACCCTCATTCAGCCAAGAACCCTTGAAACCTGTCCCTTTTGTTTCCCCTTCAATACACCCCTGGAAAGCAGCTTTCATCTTTGATCACTGTAGGCTTTGAACATTTTCACTACACTGTTAAGAGTTCCTACTCTAATGACCTTTTTTACATTTGAGGCCAGTTGGTGTTCCATTATAGCTGCTCCTTAACCATCTTTTTGCTTTTGACACATAGAGGAAATTATCATAATTCGACATGGAAAGTGTGCAGGAGAAACAGGAACTGTACTTCTCTTTTTTACATCCTAAATATTTTATAAACAAATTTTGTTGCCTTTGAACAAATTGCTATATTGGGCACAAAATGAAATTCACTAATTAATTTGTTCTAACAAAAATAACTGATAGGAAATAACTTTTTATGTCAAACGTTACGACTTCAAATGATGAATATTGAGAAATGGCAAAAGGCTCTCTCTCCATGCAGTCAATATTGAGCATTGACAAAATTATAAAATAAGTTGCAGAGTGCAACTCTTTAGACAAGTGTTTCTCCAAACGTCAAAACGGTAAGATAACATTTAGATTGTTAGATCAGTTGCTAAAAAATACAAGAGTTTTTATCAGAAAGAGCTAATCTTAATCTGAATGTTTTGGATATGGATATGACAAGGCAGCATAATAATAGACTTTCGTACCTGGTTTCTTTCGTAAACCAGGTAAACCGAACTCCCGAGTCCCGACTAAATACGAATGCAGCAATGTACCAGTTTTGATTGCGCTTCATTACTCTCCAGTCCGCTATGTAATACCACTGTTTATGGTACATCTATACTTTTTACTTTTACCATTTGTTTATTATGGACTCGGCTTTGGAAAAAATGCACCACTCGGTAAAATATACAGGTGGATTAAAATAATATGAGAAACGTACTGTTGAATTAAATGAATGCTTACAAAGCGTCACCAACGCAAAAAATATAACACTGTATTGTAAATGAACGTTTTTTTATAGTTTAGGATTTGCAATTGAGTTTATTTCAAATTAACTTATAACTAATATTGAGAAGCTTTTTGTGTAATTTATATGTGAAACAAAGTTTAACCAGTTTATCTAGCAACTTGTACTCGGACACAAGTGCTTAAGTGCTTTAAGTGAACTCCTCTAAGAACCTCATGAAGGGTGCAGAGCAAGAGAAAGAAATAACAACACGATACTACCTTTGAAAGCATCCAGCTCCGCTTGTTTGCCAGTCTCCACTTCACAACCTCTCATCTTCTGAGATGCATTTGACAGCAATAGTCCTTTCACTGGAGGTGCGCTGTAATCCAACTTTTAGGAGAATGGCTGTTCTGTGCCAATCATCAAGTCCTAGCTTGTTTATTCTAACAACAGAATGTTATTGTTTTAAGAACAGCCAAACGGTGCGTGTGTGAATGAGTTGCAAAGTGAATGTTAGAACTGGCTATTTGGCTGATCGTTGACTTGCGCTTCGTGCACACGTGTGACGTAACGATTTAAAAGGTCCGGCGACTGAGATCTGGAGTGGAGCCCCCCTTGTTTAATTAGAAGATATGCTCAGACCCCATATATAAGATGTACATGGATATACACTGTAATAACATTTTGATGGGTATCCCACACCAATGTACATTTGGCTGGCAATGTAGTGATTGCTGCATTGGGAATCAAATAATGATTAGGTCAGAATTCAACTTTGTGTGACAGCTCATCAAGCCTTTAGAGAAAAGTAATGTAGTCTTGAGGCTTGAACGTTTCCAATGTCTTACTTGCCATGATGGGCACACTCAAATGTTAGTTTCAATGTTAACTGTGCTGTGTCATTTGCTTTGGGGGTAATGCCACCTTCAGTCTAGAATCCCAAAATATGTTGAAACTAATATTCCCCTAATATTAGCCTTCAACACCCACACTCACCCCGAGGCATCACAGAAATGCCAGACTGGAACAATTATGATTTTCTTGTGCATCAGTGATCTGCTTGTGCCACGATTTCATGGGAGAATTTAGTTATTATACATCAAAGCTGACCCTGTTGGGAATCCTTCAGGTATAATACTGCGCTTTGATGAGGGCAGGGAAAAAGTGTGCGTTCCATTTCACATAGATTTGCTTTGGCAATAGCTTTGCAAATGCATCGAACGCTGTCAGCCGTTTTAGAATGTACATGTGCAGGGAATTCTCTATGTTAATTTCTCTCCAGGGCAAATCACAAAATCTGCAGAAAAAAAAACGATTTTTGAGGGGGAAACAGGAAATGTGCAGTTAGGCAACCCTTTAAAAAGGTTTATCTTGCAAAGTCCCATAACTTGCCCTGATTGACATGTGAACTTTGCCCATGAGCAGGGTTCAGCCGCCGCTTTCTATGTCAATACGCTGTGGTGTGTCTCACTTGACACAAAAAGGGATACCATCTGTTAAACAGACGCATCACATGCTGCAGAACAATGTTGTAAATTATCCTAGCATCTATGGTAGGTTTAGTTAGTGTATGTAACAGGTGGCTGAATAGTAACGTCATTTGTTCTGCTTCTGAGTTGTTTTCTTATTTTTATTAATTTCGCAAATATTCCAATTGCAATGGGACACAACCTTGGACTGGTCATGTTTGGACTGTCCAGTAGTTTTTTTGATTGCCCAAAACGATACAAGACATGCACGAAGGCCATGCATTTATTGAATGAACAATTGAAGTCCTTCGGCTGTAAAGCAGTGCGTCCACACTGTTCAGTGGGCAAATTTAGAACGAAACCAAATAATCAAAGGCTACTTTTCATGGGCTTGCAAAAGGCTTGCGTTGAAATAGACGATACTATTAGTGGCCTGCAAGAAATTAATCACTAAAACTGCAGGTCATTGCCCGCAAATGCCATAGAAAACCATGATATGGTTCGATCTGAGACGGTGGGATTCTTTTAGAATACCTTCACACGTGTTTCATTCCTTTTTTCTCTGCATTGCAAAACAGACATTTAGACATTTAGATATCACGTTCCTTGCCTAATGCCTTGTCAATGGAAGATAGATAACGAGGGGGACATACCACTGAACCCAACTTAATGTAAGTGGATTTTAAAAAAGATCTATCTAGTATGATAAGTAGACCAGTGCCAGGAAATATGCATGTTGACACTGAAATAGTGCACGGTAGCTAAGGTCAAAAACGCTTCAATAATGTACTCGTGAGAGGCCGTGTGACTACTGTTGTGTCCCAGATAAAACGTTTTTTTATTATTATATCTAATATAAATATTTTTCAAGTGCCATGTTTAGAGTGTGGGAAGTAGCCGTGAGAAAAGCTGAGCACAGTGAAATTTCCATGCAGAAAGTCCAACCAAATTGAATTCCTCAAAATTTTCCAGCATTCGTAGCCATTGGATATTTTTTATCGCGTATCGCGCAATAATGTCTTTTCACAGCTTTTGAATTACTTACCGCTCCCTTTGAAAGAGATATCCTAAGGGCATACAATATATTAACCACAATAAGTCAATTCACATATCTAGGTTGTCCTGAGCTAAAAATAGAGAGGCCCATGTTGTGAACTGAGTTACTCATCAGAACCAAATGTCAGCATGTATCAGCAATAATGAATGATGGTACGAGCTTGCACCAGGGCTTAGTTGGGGGGTGGGGTACATTGATTAGCATGGCCAACAGAGGGAGATGTTTCATTGGTAAGGAGTTCAAATGGAAATAACAACATGCTTAAAGAACGCTTTCGAGACATTTTTATAGTTTGGATATTTTGGACCCACTGGTAGCCTATAAAAAAAAATACTGAAGGCTGTAAAAACCCATTCAAGACACAGTCATATACAAAGTTCAAGCACAGGACTAACGTGTTGTAGGTTTATGGATTACATAATGTTGTCTGTTTCTTTATCATTTTTCAGCTTTCTGGGGCATAAATACAATTGGGTGTTTGCGGTATAGTTCATCACATCTAACTGGAGATGTTGGTCAGAACATTGGGATGCTCACACCATGACTCCACCGGCTGTTGTACATGCTACCAAATGTCAGCATGCATGAACAATGTTTATATAAAGCCACTACGCGCAGGAAGACAATTCAAGTGCTGGCCCCTGAGGTAAAAGGTATTCAGGTGAAACATGTCAAACTAAGCAAGGTGGTCATGTGGCAGAGGTGAAAGCCCTGTTCGTATGTTTCGGGGTCAACTGTAGGGTGACCCCAGCGCCCTGGAAACACTTTGTTTTTAAGGCATGGTCATGCACTGCAGGCCTGCGTGGTCCATTCAACAGTCACATCTAATGACTCCATTTCAATGGCAGGCTGTGAGATCAATTCGTTTTTATTTGTTTGTTGTTGTTTTTTAGACACTTTAGACTTCCTAATCTTACCTCCATTCAAATCATTACATTTACTATAGAACACACAGTACATTTAAAATGATAGAAATAGATCAAGGCACTTTATATGACTTATTCATAGCAGGATTTGAAAACTCTCAGGCGTGGTGGATATACAAATGCTTGCTACCCCCATAAAGAATGTTGTTTACATCCACAGAGGTTTGGATTTCTTTTAGCAATAGAATCAAATATATTTTTAACTGGTTGCCTCATTCGAATCACTTTAATTAATTTTTGTGGTTATTTGATAGATTCCAAGAACTCCTTATTAGTTGAATTGAATCTCGTTCCAAATAAATGCTCGTACACTTTCTTATACTAAATGTATGTCTAATGTTGATTGACTAACTGACTTGTGGTCTTGTTTGGGTACAATTAGTTTCTTATGATACGATTATGCTCAGTTCTGCCATTTTGCCACATTCTGCCATCTCCTTGTGTCGTGCCCTATGGACTTTGCATGCTTCGCTGCATCACTATCCAACCCATTACGTCCAAATGAAACAGTAAACATAGCTGGGGGGGAGTGTGGTCAATGGGAGCTTTGTTTGGTCATGTCAAACAGAGTTCCCATTTCAAGCCAGAGACCCTATTTATTAGTTGACCTGATATTTCCCCTTCGAATTATTCTTTGATTATAATAAAACCTTTAAACATTAAAACATTGTTGTTTTCTTAGTTGTCGATTTCAGAAATGTGCTACATTGGAGCTGGCAATTCAGAGAGAGAAAACAAACGGCCAAACAATATGCAAACTATCCATTTTACTTTGAAAGGCATATCAAATGCAATGTACTTTGTCTTGTGTGAGATGACACGAAGAACAGCATGTACACGTGTGTGTGTGTGTGCGTGCGTGCGTGCGTGTGTGTGTGTGTGTGTGTGTGTGTGTGTGTGTGCGTGTGTCTGCCTGTCAGGCACACATCACACGGGTGCCTTTTCAAACATATATGTGTACATACACGTCCAATTCGCGTAAGTATGTGTTTCACTGTGACTTCCCAGTCAGTCGTGATGATGAGCCGTTCAGGGACAAGTTGACAGATGTTTCATCAGGCAGAGGAAACAAGCAGAGGCGGCTCCCACCTTGCAGCAGCTGACAGGCCCAGGATGATTTCCCCAGGGAACTACTAACACTGTCCACCAGGGTCAACGCATCTCTTTAGACAACTCTCAGCCTTACAAGACATTGAGACATTGGGTTCTGAGATTAAATTATAATGGAAACAAATTCCATTTTGTGCAATCGGGTTTTAGGGATGAATGTTATCAGAGGACCTGAAAGTGACTGAGGACACAAAGTAGTGTCTGGAGCGCATGGTTGGTTTTCAACGGACCATGATAGTTGCACTAACATCGTCATAACTTTACATTTACAGAAGTTGGCAAGGACAAAGGCAGAGTCAGAATTCAAATGAGATTAAAAAAAAAATGTAATGCGAGTATGCTTCATCACATCTCATGGTTTCAGGGAGAGAGAGACAAAGGGGAGTGGGGGTGTGGGGGGATGTGTGTGGGGCGGGGGGCGGGGTAGAGAGTGTTACTCAGGACTGACAGAACATTTCAAACAAACCCGTTGTGTATAATCATTCTGAGAGCAGGGGCATGTGTTTACTCAAGACGGCCACAGACAGACAATGGAGTCCCATCTTGCCCAGAGGCTGAAGTCACTGCCATGGCTTGTGTTCCTGTGTAAAAATAACCTTCGGCTCAAAGAAGCACGTCGTCTGTTATCTTTCCTCACACAAATCACCTCTGACCAACAGAGACATCTCTATCCGTCTCTCTCTCTCTCTCTCTTTCTCTCTCTCTCTCTCTCTCTCTCTCTCTCTCTCTCCCTCCCTTTACTTCTCTGCCATACCTAAGAACTCTCCCAAAGCTCATGTATGCAGAGCACAAAACATCTGATTGAAAAGAACCCTCAGCAGAAGTTCAGGCACAGTTCTCGGAGAGTGACGAAGCCTCGAACCGGATTGCTCTCCAAAGGTCAGTTATGAGTTGTGGTTAAAAATGGTTCAACACAAGTCCGTGTCTAACAAATGTGGTATCTACAAGGTGCAATTGTGCACCTGAGTCACTCTGAACAGTACATGTACTGAGGTCTACGGAGGTTGGTGTGCTTCTGTGTGGGTCCTCGGGGGTCCAAGCTCAAACATGCGCGAGCACTTAGGAGTGACAACAACTAAAGTCAGTCTTGTTTCTCTGCTTGAAGAATTCCGGTTTTATCCCTGATTAACTGACTACAGTTAGCTGAGTTGGGTTGTGTAGTTTGTTATAAAAACAACAGCAATCATTACAGCTGTCAGATGAAACGATTTGTAACTAAACAAATGATTCATTGATTGAATCAAAAAATTTAGAGCAACTGTGTTTAGGTAATAAGGGCGGGAAATATAAAAGTATTAAATTGATTTATTGATGCTAGAATAAATCAGTTTTAGGTTTGTTAAATAGCAACATACTGTTTATATATATATATATACACTCCCCTAAAATTATGAGTCCACTGTATAAAATGCATTCTTGGGATGCGAAAGCAATTATGCTCAGAAAATGATAAAGGAAAAGGAATTATTTGTTGTTAATTAGGAACACTGGTATGTGGATATTTTAATAACCCAAGCGGGAACTGCACAATGTTTATAATGCCTGTTATACATTATTTTAAAAGCAATGATGTCTGTCCTGGATTGGCATGGAAGTCCAGCTCAGTTAGAGGAATAAATATATCCATCCATCCATCCATTAGCTATACCGCTAATCCTATGCAGGGTCGCGGGGGGGCTGGAGCCTATCCCAGCTGACACAGGGCGAGAGCCGGGGTACACCCTGGACAGGTCGCCAGTCTATCACAGGGCGGAATAAATATATGTAGAATACATATCATAATTAGACGCATAAACACAAATAGTTATTACATTTCTGCCTCAAAGATGTTATTAAAGCAAATGCATAAAAGCATGCTAATACCCCTATAGAGTGGCCCTTATGGACCTCGTGATATCAGTCTTGAAAGCACTTGCGCTGTGGCAGCAGAAACATTGAGGCTCAGCCAATCAAGCATCTTAACAATCTATTAATCATGCATTTGGTACTCTGAAATATGTATCTTCTGAAGCGGAAGATAAAAAAAATTTTCCCGCGCAAAAGCTGCTGTTTCTGCTGAAATCCTCCAAGTTTTAACAAATGCAATTTCTTAGAGTTTTAAAATGAAGGTGTTAGAAATAAAGCAGTCCAGTGTTTCAGTTAATTAAATATGACATGGCGCCCTAGGGAACTTGGCACAGTCTCCTTTTATAAACTATAATTTTAGACTATAATTTAATCCATTCTCTCCTCCTCCCTCACCATCTGGTACACTGTTGCTACTGCTAAGGACCACGGGTAGACTTCAGTGTGCCATTCGCTCCACCAAGAAGGGGATTGACCGAAACCTGCCATCCCTCTAGGACCTGTACACCTCCAGGACCCTAAGGCGAGCAGGAAAGATACCCCTCCCACCCCGGACATACACTCTTTGAATAACTTCCCTCTGGTAAGAGGCTGCAGTCCATAAAGACCAGAACCTCACACCACAAGAGCAGTTTCTTCCCGTCTGCAGTGTGTCTCATCAACAAGGCCCGGGTCCCCCCCTCCCCTCCACACACACACTGCCTCTGTCACTGCTTCTTATCCCGCCCCATGGACCACACACATCACTGGTGTTTAAGTCTCGACATCGGTCTATACGTTACATTAACGCACAGCTTTTGGAGTCTCGCAAAAAAAATTCTAAACATTAGTATTATTTCTGTACACATTTTGCACGTTGCACTCTCATAGACAAAACACATTGTACAGCTTTTTTTTTGGCAAACAGTTTTCATATATTTTATTGTGAATCACTTTACTTTTTAATTTATTTCTTTGTAGTTTTTGTATTTTTCCTATTGTTTTTATTGTGCTCCATAACACAAAGTCAAATTCCTTGTGTGTGTAGCCTACTTGGCAATAAACCTGATTCTGATTCTGAACGTCAGCCTCCTTATGTTATGAATCACCCAAATGCAAATAGGAGGTCGCACACAGAAAATAAGTAACCATTCCCAAATGTAAAATTTTTACTTTAAGCCAAGCAAGCCACAACCAACCAACTACAAAAATCGACGTCCATTAATGCAAGGCATTGTTTTAATTTTCTTTCGATGACCTCATTAGTACTGTAAAGTTCAATTGTCATTTTGCTTGAAGGATTGAAGAACAAACAGTGGGAGACACAATGTCACAATGTCAACACAGATCTCTTCCCGTAAGGCAAATGTGACATGGCATGTTGACTTTGGGCTCAGAGTCTGAAACGCACACAATTCACTATGGAGTGGCAATGGGAATCAACAACTATGTAATATTGCTGTAAACACATCTTGACTGATTTTAGATTATCAGTGAACAGAGAAATATGTGATTACGCAGAGCGATGTACGAGGTGCTACTTTATTATGGTCTTGTGACGTTTGTGTCGTCGTGCTGACAAATGAGTCTAAGTACAAACAGAGCATTTGGACGCAATACTCACAAACTCAATCTACCACTACTTAACCAGGAGTGATCACTTCCTGTTGTTTTATCCATAATTAACTCTATTTAGCAGTGATTGCCAAATGAGCCTCTCCGGTGTTTGTTGTTCAGGGCACTACACTAATGCCTATGATTATTATAATTGGTACACATTTTAAGTGGCATAATTGGATAATTGGTAGGAGGCTGGTAAGTTGCTGCAAACCGTGGCAGTGCAATGAGTGCTGCTGTGTCCATCTCTACCCACTCACAGTCTCACCATCCAGTGCATCAACCCAACTGGAGCACTATGGAGTTGGCCAGTTTGCCCCGCACATTTCTAGATTACCTTCAGAGCTATCCCAGCATTCTGGTCACTGTAGTACCTTGACATCTGATGATGCTAAACATCATACTGCCTGGCTGAGTTGTAGTTAGAGTAAGTCTAATATATTCAGTGTCTAATATTTCATTGACGGCAAAGGAACTGTTCTTTTGTAAGGGCCCTCGATTCACTTGACCCCAAAAAAAGTGTTTTGAAATTTGTTGTGCTGGTGCTGAGCTCGTAAAGAACTGAATAACATAAGCCTGCGAGCTGAATATTTGTTGTTCAGTAATTTAGTGTGTCATGGATAAAAGTTCTCTTTCTCTCCCATTTTCAGTCTCGCTCGTTTTCTATACATTTTCATCTTCATAGAGACTGACTAACACACATTCTCTCATTTCATCCATTATCCCCCATGATTGAGGATTGAAAATGCTGCATCATGGGTATTAAAATTTCAGATAACATTTCATCCCCCTGGCTGGGTTCCACGCCAATTATGACGCAAATGCTTTTAGGGGATTCCCTATTCAATCTGTTGCAACCATAAAAATTTAAATTAGAACAAACAAGCGATATATGGCTGGCTACAGTACAGTAATATGATCAACCTCACTGTTTCTATGTACCCAAATCAATTTCCTATACAAAATGTTAATGGAATGTATATAGACATCAAAAAAATAGGCAACATTTTAAATTGTCCTTCGGCAGTAAGATAATGGTATACCTGCTTAACTTTACTGATAACCATTTCCCGTTTTCCCATTTCTTCATTGGGATAGAGCATTGATTGTATGCTGTGTTTATTGTTGCACCTTCTTGTTGCATGAACCCCCCGTGGACACTTTCATTTGTATTCTCTCTCAGGATTGAAAATGTCCGTTCCCTTTGTCCTTAATATATTTGCCTTGTAAGCTGCCACGTCTAAGGCGAGTTGCAGTGTGAGTGTCCATACGACCACGTCTATTAGTAAATACATCTGTGTGTGTGTGTGTGTGTGTGTGTGTGTGTGTGTGCGCGCTTGTGCTCTTCTATGGTGAGAGCGAGGTTAGCTTCTAATTTCAATCAGGTATTTGTGACGTATCTATCCTCCAGAGATTGCTTATTGCTTACATACTATATCACATATAATAATAATGATCTGCACAATTTGACAAAGTACATCTTTGCTTACTATAGTTGAATGCAGCATTTTGGAAAAGGTTTTCTGCTAAATGCCAACAATATTAATATTCATGCTAATGTATGTGTGCAGCTGTTACAACTGTCCCTCATCTCACCAACATCCCCTGCAGCTAATATAATCTTTAAATACAAATTTCTTGATTCTGTTTTTGTCCCTCTTATGGAGGCCATTACCCCCCCCAGGCCGTTGTTAACCATGCTCACACACTGGCCTCACCCCACGATTGACAGCGTGAGAGCGAGAGAGGGAGACAGACTTCCACAGTGGGACGCAGGGAAACACAAAAAGGTGATTGAAAAGGATTGATTGAAAAGGGCACTGAGGGAAACTGGGAGAGTGGTGATTGGGACTGGGAGGGTGGTTGTGTGGGGTAGAGACCAGAGGCAGTGATCCTGGAGTGGGCCTGATTCCTCCAGAGACACCCACACACACACACACACACACACACACACACACACCCCTACCCCACCCCACCGTTACACAGAGCTCTGTAAATCATCACCGAGGTACACTAAAGCCACCCCTGCTCCCCCACACTGGCCTGGTTGAGTCAGTCCACAGCTGTGTGTAACTCCTATATATCTCCCATCCACCAATCTGGCCTATACAGTCTCTAAGAGACCAGATACGTAGAGCTTGAACATCTTTACAGCTAATGGAGCACTTGGACTACAAGGGATTTAAAAAAAAGAAGAACCTGAAAGAAAGTCTGGATTTCTGACAAAACAAACACAGTAGGTGGGAGGAAGGGAAAGTGACTGTCCTACGGATTACCTGTTCCCTGTGGCTTTTATTGCAAACTACAAAAACTGATCAATACTGCCCCTTCTGGCTGTCCAGAGATCCAGGCCTAACGAGAAGGTAATGTATGTGTGTGTGTGTGTGTGTGTGTGTGTGTGTGTGTGTGTGCACGCGTGGGAACATGCACGTCTTTCTGTTTTTTTGTATATCAATCCCTCCCTTAGCTTTACACGTCACCAAAGCTGTGGATCATTGTGTCGCTTTGTCACTGTGTTCACTAGAGAAAAGAACATTGGTTTCCAGCAAGGTGAAAGAGCTAATTCACTTAACTCTTCCTGTGTGACAATCAAGTCAAATACCCTCTGACTCACACACTGCCCCACTCACTTAGACACCGTGTCTTTTTTTATCTCCATCTTAAAATGGTTTGAGGGTGGCCAAATCAAGTCAAAGATTTTTAAAAAACGGTAATAGTACACTGTAATTCATAAAGGTAAAATTAGTAAACTGTAAATAACTAGTAGTCAATAACAGTCATATTGCAGTAGACTTTTCCACCACACTGGCTTTATGACACAAACTGGTGTAAACTGATAGATGAATTTGCATAAACATATGCACAAATTAACACACACACACACGCATACACACACACACAATCATACGGGCATCAGCCAATCTCAAACGAAGCAGTGTCCAAGTATACATTGAGATGCCGTCTGTGTATGCCCAGTACTTTTGCATATCTATGTTAAGCTTGCCTTGCCATGGGAAGAATGAGAATTAGGTCTGAGCTACTGTGACATATAAAGCTTCAGGCCAGTCACTCACTGCAGCACCATGAGCACCAGCCCAGTGACACAAAGCAAAACCAAGACGTACCGTGATCTTATATATGGATGCATGCATGGATGTGTGCTTTGAAATACACAGCTAATGTATCTACTTAGGTGTAATATAAAATCTCCTAAACCTCTCCTTTATTGTCTTGCATAAATTCAATTTACAACTCGATCAGCTGAATTTGATGAAGACTGGATTTGCTATATCTTTACCCCTGATAGGCAAAAGCAAACACACAAATATGTGTATCCACAAGAGATAATTATACAACCAAGCCCTAGTAGATAGCCAGAGCTTCACACTTGGATGTAACCTATTCACTGTGCACTTCTAATAGAGATACAGTCTGAGTTCAGACACTTGACAATAGACCCACACTGTAGTCCTGGGGGAAGTAGCAACCTGATGCCTCTAGAGATGACTCAGAAATAGCACCAGAAAACTGTAATCTAATACTTTATACTAGAAATAGCAACAACTAACTAACACACAACACATACCCTCAACTAGACAACGACATTAAGACCTGAAATCGAAAAACAGTAGGCCTACTGAAAATACCAATTACCAATAAACAATTAGCTAATGTGAAAGTCATTCAGGCTGAAAGCAATGGCCTGAATAAACAGTCCCCTTACACCTTAAGTAAGCAAAGTACGAATCAGGTCACTACATAAAAGTGGAAGATTAACAGAGGAATTTCAATATGTAAATAAGATTTGACTAAGAAAGGATAAAGTTGGGCCATTTTGAACATTGATTTATTTGAAATGAACGTTAAATAACATTAATGTTTATGTTGAGACACTATATAAGCTCTACCCGTGTCAGTGACGCACCATTGAGCATGCAATGAAGTGCTGACAAAAGGCTGACAAATGCATATATCAAAAGTGTATTCACTAAAACGATTGAATTAAGTTATTATGAGATTAATATTTTGTGTCCATCCCAATGTTATTGATTCACAAAAAATGTGTACGTTTTATGTATTCCACGCAGATGCACACTACCAACTAAGTCTCTTGTGAACGTCACAGTAAGTGTCCATCTAATGTGTTATAATCAGTGCCATGAGGATGTTATAATAATGATCACAGGGAATTTCCCTTAGGATTTTAGGCCTCTCTCATACAACAATGTTCGAGATTCCTTTCGGCTCACATCTCATTAGTTTTCCTGCCAGATCTTTGTATAATGAGAAAACATCTAGTAGCCACTGCTTAGCACTATCAGTAAGGCTACTGCGATTCAGAGGTGTTTCAAGTGTAAATAATCCAAAGTGTTCTAAAAATGTATGGAATTGTTTGGGAGGATATTCTTATTAAAAAATACTTTTTTTCCAGCCTTGCTTACTTTAATAAGAGAATGGTGTACATTGTGATCTGTTTAGCTGACGGGAGCTAAAATTGGTAGAATTAACGTTATACAATATTCAATTTGATATAACATTAAAGTCACAGATGTGTCCATTTTTGGATATTTTCTAATCACACTAACCACACAATGAGGAAACATGATCTTATTTCAGTTGATGTAATGCAAGATTTTATTTGAGACTTGTCAACCCCCTGAGAGCCAGGAGCAAACAAACACCCATGCAGGCTATATGTGTATGCCTGCAGAGGATTTGCCTAAAACTTAAAGATCCACCCCCTTCCATGACACATGACGAACAAATATTCAAGGCTCCAGATAATTTATAAATTAAACCCCATCAGAAAGTGCAGTTCTTTTTGAGAAATGCAACTGACATTTTTTTACCTGCCGCTTCTGTTTTGGTAAGGAAAAACTTATCATTTTAATTAAAATTAAATCTTGTAAATTAATTTTGATCAAAAAGATGTACATCTGTGATTTTTGATTGAATGCTTATTGTTTATTTTTCAATATAAGGGAGGAAACGTGAAATTGTCGAAACATCAAAAGATATTTAGCATTTATTTAAAAATAAGATGGAATACATAATTAAAATATATGTACATTCGATAAAGGGTAACTTAATTATGTTTAGATAAGTTATACTAATGTCAAAATAATTATGTAAGTAAGTTATGTTCTTTTGGAACATTGATAACTCAATTAGAAAATATATTATTTACTTATATCAATCTAAATAAATTAACCTACTGAAGATGCAATGAATAAGGCATTGTTTGAACAGTTTATTTAAATAAATTATGTACCTATGTTTAAATACATCAACATCAACTATTTTTATTTATTTTCACTATGCAGAATGTGGCATATGGACACTGTCACACCATATCTGTTCAACCAAAAGTTTGCTTGTATTATTTTGTGGAAGGATTAGGTTTTATTTTATATACATCTTTTTTAACTCTGTCACATCCAGGGGCCGACAGTCCTTTCTCACTATGTCCAGGTCTCACTAGGTCCAGGTCTAACCAAAGTGTTTCTTCCCTGCAGGGAAAATATTGCAGATGTGAGGGACAAATCCACACAGATTCAAGGGATGGCATAGTGTTCTGTCACCCTCCATCCAATTGCTGGAAGGGTTATGACCAGACACAATAGAAAAGGCCTGTCCTCATTGAGGAAAGAGCTGTGTTCAAGGGCCCATCAGCTTAGTTTGTTGTCTGATCAAGGAGGAAGGCTTTAACAACCTAGTTCCAATTCAAAGTCAACTTTACATGTCAGTTTCAGTTGGTTAGCAGTCCTTGACTAATTCTGATTAGTCTCACGCATGAACATAAGACATGCGTGCAGTAATTTAGAGTCACTGATCTGATTCAAAAGTAAATTAGACAAACATGTATTATGCTAGCATGATCTTCACACTAAATATTGAGGTGGCTGTCTTTTTATAGTGTTGTGAAAGGGGCGGGGCTTTTATATTAGCTCCCCAGGCAGCCTCTGTAGTGAAACTGGAGGGTTGGTTGAATGGTAGACTGCTCCCTAGGTGACCTAATGGTCCATGTGTATAGAGAGCAGCTTCTCCTGAGACATTCAGAATTCTAAGGAGATCCCACATGTGCACAATAACAGAAAAATAGCCTCCGGGATGCCCTGTCAATGTTTTTCTCAACACAAACTGTCACAGTTCTTTTCCCACAAGGGTATTATAGTCGTACTTTAAGAGTATTTGTTGTTTAAGTTCTCACCCGTGTGTTTGAGTTGTGTATATGGTAATATATAGTATAAGGTACATGTATGGCACTTGTCAACTTAAATTATATTGTTCTCAGTGAAGTGGGAATAAAAGTTGTATGTCTCGAATTTACATAACTACAGCTGGGGTTTGTGTTTAATCAAATGTTAAACAATTAAATGATTTGAACTTCTGTGCTCTTTCTTTTGAATCTTTCAAAATTCTACTGAATAGAAACCGGCCTTAGGGAAATCATGGATGAAAGTATCTATTCGACACTCAACGCAAGCACACTCCTAGCGGAAAATCTTGTCAACATCACAGTAGAGGGGAGCAAAAATGCCACAGTGCATCACTTCAGCGTGTTTGAAGGTTGCGAGGAAATGGTGATAGGCATTCTCTTTGACCTTGCAGTGCAGTCCTTCAATTTTTTCCTCGGGCTTCCAGCCAACATCCTGGTTATAGAAATCCTCTTCCGCACCCGCAAAGAGGCTTCAACTTCAGATGTCTTCCTAGGCCTCCTGGCTTTCCTGGATGGCTACTTTGGTACTATGGTCCCTGTCAGCTTTATCAATTATTACTACTGGAAAAGCAAGGGTGTGTACTCCGCTCTTAAGTTTTCCTATGGAGTTAAAGACACCAGCGGCCCTCTCTTCCTCTCCTGTATCTGCCTGGACCGCTTTATTGCAGTTCTCTTCCCAATTGCTTTCAGCCAGCTAAAAGCCAACAAATACAGGATAGGCCTTTCTGTTGTGGTGCTAGGTCTCACGTTTGCTTATGCTGCTGCAAAGGCTGTGGGCGGTCTCCCCAACTTTGAGAAGATCTTCACTGGTGAGATCCTGGCTACATTTAGCTGGATGCTTGTGTGCAACGTAGCAATACTCAGGGCCTTGAAGAAGTCGCGAGGAGCTGGAAAGGACGACATGCACCCTATGAAGAAGAAAGCCTTCAAGATGGTGCTCTCTATCCTGGGAGTGATTTCGTTTAACTATCTCCCACTTGTAGGCCTTTTCCCATTCCAGGACTATTATACACCAGACGTCTTCCGCTGCTATGTGCAGCCTGTAGGCTATGCCTTCCTCAACATCAGTAGCAGCATTCAGCCTCTTTTGTACCTGGCCCGTCTAGAGAAGATTCCTTATCTCCCAACATCCTTTGTTAAAAGATGCTGCAAATCCGTCCAGACAAAGAAAACCCCCGTAAATAATGACGCATCATCTTGAAACTGCAGTGTGAAGACGTGTTGTGTTGAATGTGTTGTTGCTCCATCAATCTGCATGTTTAAGTGAGGACACAAACGTAGATTTGGGCATAGCCAAGCCACACGTGGTAGGTGTCACGTTATTATCACTTACTTTTCAAAATAGAACTAATCACTCAGGAGAGATATAATTTCTTTGGTCAAGATTTAACCCCATTGAAAATACTAGCCCATATATATAGGCTATTTGATCTTAGGTCATTATTATTCTAAAATATATAATGTTGGAAATGTGAAAATTAGTTTTCTTAAACCTTCACTTGTTTTGAATAATATTCTGGGCCAAAGATTTGCTCATATGTCTGTATTTACATACCTCCCCCCAAATCAGATACATTTGAGCTTTTTACTGTATGCTATTTTTTTAAAATATTTATTAGACTAGGGCGCCATCATGTGTACAGTAGAAATACTACGTACAAAACAGTAAAACAGTCCTCAAGTAGAAGTAATATTTAACAAAGACAATCAAATATATTCTCTACAGATACGCTTTATTATGTGCTCCTCGACGTGTAACCAAATGCAAAAAGTTGACAATGGTATTTATCACAGCACTTTAAATCTCTGATGATGCTCTCTCTGCACTTATACTTTGGTGCATGTTGTCTGTCTTCTGCCATTGTACTGTGTACCACAAGTTCTCTCCTGCATCTATTTTTTGTTGTTGTTTTGTTGTTGTTGTTGTTGCTGCTTTTTTGTTACTGTTACTTTCGGTTAACGTATGCACAACGTTAACCACTAACTTACTGTATTGTATTTAGTAAAACATGTAATCCCTCATACAAATGTTATTCTGAAGTAGATTAACTGTTTCTCTCTTACACAGAATGTCATGAATGTCAGTAGAGGTGACAGTAAATGTATGCTTGTTTTTGTAGAGATATGGGCTGCTATCTGGAGCAAAGAAATACACTCAAAGCTTGCGCCTTTCTCGTTTTTTTCTAAAGAGACGTAAAAACAAGAGGTTTTGCAAACTACTCCTTGATTATTCTCTGACACATCTCCACTACAACAGGCAACTGCAACTAAAGTGCTGAACAAAAACAATGTAGTACTGTGAGACTTACAAGTCAATAAATGTCCTAGTTTTTATG
This sequence comes from Galaxias brevipinnis, assembly GCA_036023535.2. NCBI lineage: Eukaryota > Metazoa > Chordata > Actinopteri > Galaxiiformes > Galaxiidae > Galaxias > Galaxias brevipinnis. The sequence goes on from JAVQIZ010004851.1 coordinate 23,760, forward strand.
CTGTAAACTTGCATACTCGTCTGTGCTGTTTTAACCTACCAGAATGCATTGGCCAGTGGGGAAGTATACCCAATTGGGTTTATGTACCTTTGCTAAGAGGACATATTCATTTTACTCTGTCTAAATGCACACAATTTAACATTTTCTTAAAATAACAGACACGTAAGAACTTCCCCTAAGTTTGTAAGTGTGGGATACATGATTTTAGAGGCAATGGGAAGCCGACAATTTCAGCACTTGTGACGTACCAGTGCAACAAGGTAAGGCTGCATGGGTCATATCTTGCTATCCTTAAAAAAAACAGCACAGCATGATTGAGGGTTATGTTATTTCATCAAACCAAAAATACATATGAATTTATTGTTAATAATATTTAAAGTTTTATTTTATTGATCCGAAAAGTAATTTTCTTTAAACAAATATGTAGGATCCACTAATGTGGCTTTCATTCTAAGACATGTTCCGGCAGAATTTGTAGAGGGGATTTGCTTTGAGTATAGAAATACGGAAAAACTGTTTCTGTGAATTTGTGAATGAATGAATATAAGAGTTCATTATTACCAAAATCATAGAAAGACACCTCCCCTTTGTCCCATTCTAAGTGAACTGTAAGTCTTTGGGGTTTCCTTGCCACCGTCAAGGGCGTAGGTGGGGAGGTCATTGCTCTGAGCTCTCCTTCTCGGAAACATAAGGTCCAGAAGCCGTTCTCGGGCCTAGCAGAGACCTCCACATTCCGTGGAATAGACGCACAGGCCACGCCCAGGAGCCAGTCCTCGTTGCTTCCTGTTTCCACTGTCCACCGATGGCTTCCGGAGCCGAGCGAGGTCATGCCCACCACTTCTGCGCTTATGTGAAAGCGCTCGGGATTGTCAGGCAAACAATGGGGCTGGCCGCTGTAGTGGACGGACGTGAGGTCATCAGACAGGAGAAGGCAGGGGTGTGCTGTGTTTGGGTCCAATGTCACAGGAGCTGCGGAGGAGAAAATGTGAACGAGTGTGTTACCGGGGCTTGAAATAGCTTAGGTTCCTACAGTTTAAGACACATGTTACCTAAAAGTGACCTAGTGAAAATGACAACTGCCTGTGCTAGAACTTTCTGAATGTATATAAAAAAGGTTTAAAATGGTGGAATTTATTTATGAATTCAATATTTTTAACAAATACTGCTCAACTCCACAAATTGTTGGCTGATCCGGAAGGACAGAGACAGAATGAGCTAGTTAATTAATTGTAAAACATTTTATGACAAGCCTTATCCAATGTACTGCCATGCTTTTTTTTTTTTTACATAATTTATTGGTTTGAGTTTTATGGTCCTTGATATAAGGAGCTGACTTGTGAACTATAATACAACATGAGATAATTGCACCCGTATGTACTCACTGTGCCCAACATGCTCCCTCATATCTTCCCAGACTTTAAATTTAAGGTTACAAAGATGCTTGGACACATCAAGTAGTGTTCCAGAGACACACACTACACCCTGTGTGCAATTAACCCTGCAATGACAATTCAATTTCGTTATATTCCACAAACTATTACAAATTACGGTGACAAAAGTTTCATATCCTTTTACATACCTTTCTAAAGTGGCTTTGAAGTTCTGGAAGATAATTAAAATATTTTACAATCTAAAGGGTACATGTTGAATCCAGATATTGTATATTTTGTACATAAAATATATCACTTGGAACAGTTGAATTGGTGATTGGTGATTGGAGTCTTGTACAGACCTGCAACAGTACCATGTTATCTACATTCATCTCCTGTTCTAGAACGTCAGCAATAAGTGAAACCCCCAACATCCCTTCTGCAGTTTCTTTTAACTTTTCCGTTGCCATTCTGATCCTCTCCGCCTCCTCTTCCTTTAAGGCAGCAAGCCTAGCTGCCTCCTCATTATAGAGAAACTGGTGGAGCTCCCCAAATTGTTCTTGAACTATTTGCTTTGTTTTCAGCGCTTGACTCTTAAGGCATGAAAAATGTATAATCGGTTAATGAATTAATTAATATTGCATTCATTATTAATCATGTATGAAACCGCATTTGAATTACCTTTATGTGTTCCATTATAATCTCACAGGTCATGTGAGCTCTATTGAGTGTGTCCAGTGTATCACGTAGGGTCTTCAGTTTCGCTTCTAGTTCATCCTAGAGGTCAAACCAAAACACTTATTGGGCCTAAATAGATAAACAATGTGCCAGAAATGTTGTGAATCAAAAGCAAAAGGTGGCAACTACAAAAAATTTAATAATAAAAAGTCTGAACAAATGGGTATTTTATGTCAAGACTCAGCACTTGATAAAAAATAGATGGCAACCGTGCTTAAATACTCCTGTAATAGAACTCCTAGAAACTTTCGAATCTATTCTACTCAATCAGGATAAACCCGATGAACGGCATTCTTACTATCAGGGCTTGCAAGGCCCAGGCCAGAATAAAAAAGTCAATTGATGTCATTTTTTGTTTTATAAAGTAAAACATGTGCCTCTCACCTTGCAGTCCTGTACTGCCTCATCCAAAGGTAAGCAGTCATGGCTCTTGTGTAGTTTGGAAGTTTGGCACACCACACAGATAGGCTGCCTATCTACCAGACAGAAAAGCTTGAATTGTTCCCTGTGGACGCTACAGTGAAGCGAATCTTCATGTAAAACAGAGCTCAGCCTCTTGCTTTCTTTAAGGGTCTCACAGAGATTCTTCAGGGCCAGGTTGGAAGTAAAAGTGTGTTTGGAGGCTCTTCTTCTGCATACTGGGCATTCACGGGAGCAAGTTGTTTTCCAGTAGCTCGACAGACACATCCTGCAAAAGCTGTGGCTGCATTGCAGCAGGACGGGGTCTGTGAAGATGTCACAGCATATTGGACAGGATAGGTCCTGTTCTGGGAAAGACATGTTTGTAAGCTGATTAGGCGTGGACAGTAGTGGCACTCCAAAGTCCAGATAAGATCCTGTCCCGATGTTAATTATGAAAGTTTCCAGGTGTGAAGACTTTTCAGATTTTCAGAAGAATGTTTTGGGGAAAAGTTGTTAAAAATACAACGCATATATTCCCATTGTTCTTGTCGCTTAAGCAATGTGCTAATCTTTCTTTTCTTTCTTTGTTACTGCTCTAAAAAACACAGAGGGACGGTGCTTTATATGTAGTAGTGTTGGGAAACAGGAACTCAAGCCCCATTGGTCAGTACTGAAATAGCTTCAAACTGGTTTATCACCCATTGCGTTCTTGTAATGCTATTCTGCAAAGCCAAGGTTTTGTGAATAACTGGCCATCTTTTCATTATTTAAATAAACACCTTGTTTATCTAACTCCTACTACTTTGGGGAGCAATTGAACATGTCAGTAAAAACAATATTTAATTGTAAGTACGCAGGAAACACAATGGCATTCTTAAACAGCTGTCACTGTATACATTCTTGTGCTACTGTTGTCTTTTCTTTTTTACCATACATCCCCATATTGTATTTCAGCACCATTGATTTTTTAAAAAGGCAAATAAGTTATCTGCTCTATCTACATGGAATAAACTTCAAAACATCATAAAGCTTAAGAAAATGGTCTCACTACATATTTTTCGAGCCAGGATAAAACAATTGGAACATAAAACAATACGGGTTTTTCAGTGTTTTTCACCTTCAGGTGTTTAGACATTCTTTTATGGACTTGATTTATATTTATATGCTTACGTTTTTGAAGAATGTCTTGCTTTACGTACATTTGTGTGAAACTTTTTATGTAGGTTACTGCTTTTTTTGGCCAGGTCTCTCTTGCAAAAGAGATTCAGAATCTCAATGAGACTAACCTGGTAAAATGAATAGAATATAACAAATAAAAAGCCTCAATCGTGGTTGGATTCCACAAGATGTTGGAAACATTCCTTTGAGATTCTGGTCCATGTTGACCAGGCCACTGAAGAACACTGAACACATTGTCATGTTTATGAAACCAGATTGAGAGGACTTTTGGTTTGTGACACTGTCATACTGGAAGTAGCCATTAAGATGAGTAAATTGTGGCCATGAAGGACGTATGGTCAGCATAAATAAATACTCAAATAGGCTGTGGCATTCAAGTGATGACTGATCGGTATTAAGTGTGCCAAGAAAACCTTTCCCACACCAATAGGTGGGGTCCATGGATTCATGCTGTTGGCGCCAAATTCTGAATACCATCTGTAAGCCTCAGCAGAAATCGAGATGCTTCAGACCAGGCTAGGCTACGCGTAACCAGTCTTCAACTGTCTAGTTTTGGTGTAGCCACGCCTCAGCTTTAAGTTCTTGGCTGACAGATTCTGTTCTGCTGTTGTAGGCCATCTGCCTCAATTGGTTGACGCGTTGGGCGTTCTGACATGCTTTTCTGCTCACCACAATTTTACAGAGTGATTATCTGAGTTACCACAGCCTGTCAGCTCGAACCAGTCAGGCCATTCTCTCATGAACAAGGGTGTTTCCTTCCGCAGAACTGCCGCTCACGGGATATATTTTTCTTTATTGTACAATTCAAACTCTAGAAACTGTTATGCCAGCCTGTGCAGCCAGTTATGGTGAAAATAATCAGGGGATTAGCAGTTTTCGAAATACTCAAACCAGCCCGCCTGGTACTAACAATCATGCCACGCAAAAATGATCTTTCCCCACTCTGATGGTTGGGTGAACAATGAACATCTCCTGAAGCTGCAGACAATCTAAGATTGCGCTGCTGCTACACGATTGGTTTATTAGATTGTTGCACGAGTGGGACGGTGCACGCAGAGCTCTTGAGAAATGTTTATTTATTTATTTATTTAAATCGAGATTATAAATAGATCTTTATTTATATTTCGCATCAAATCGAAAATATCACTTTATTTGGACAAAATAATGAAACACTGATTGAGACGCTCAGCTCCTTGGAACGGCTGTGCCAATAGGCCTACCTACATAAAGTGCTTGATCTTGATGTGCTTGATGTGACTCAGCTGCAAGCTAGAAACGCACTGCAAGACCATACCGAGGCGTTGCACAAAGTGAATCTTCAAACCGGGTCTTTGTAGAACTATCTGGTAAAATGCGTGAAATTGTGCATGTACAAGCCGGCCAATGCGGAAACCAAATTGGAGCAAAGGTAAAAATATAATTGTGTACAGATTTATTTTAAATTTTATAATTACATTACAAGCATAACCTCGAGGTTGGTGTACACGTGTGCGTATGCCTCCGGTGTTTAACCCCTTGCGGGTCGTTCACCAGTTGCCATATCAAATGCAAGAGATGGCGCAGTAAATACCTTAGGGATGGTCTGTTAACTAAATTCACCTAGTTCTCTGCCCCTAATCTGTTAAGATACTGCCCTACTTAAGCGGTTATAGGCAATAGCCTCTAAATTGGCCATCAAATGCATTTTTACAACCAGGCTATAAGAGAATATGGGCCCTGTAGTAACAAAATGGCCTACCGTGTATTTTCTCGTTGTTCGCCCAGGCTATTGTTGAAAATAAATTGAAGCAAATCTCAGTATTATTATTATAGTGTCAAAATAACTTTCCTGTTCCATTATTTTAAGTGTCAGAAACAACCATATTAATTCAAGTAGAGTAGGCTTGCTAGTGGTAGGACTACATGTGTGATATTTCAGTGGGCCTAAGCTATAGGTTTTGTGGCGTACACAATATCACACTTAAACGGGGCCTAGGATATCTTACTTATCTCAGTGTATAGGCCTACAAGTGTGTCATCAGTGAGCAGCAGTCAGGAGGAGGTTTTTGTTAGAATTTCTGTTTTGATTTTGTGTGGTACACAACCAATGCAATCGGCACAACTCTGAAAGTGCACAAAAATGGAGCCTCCAAGCTTAGTCCACACAGCACCTGGTAGCCCTTCTTGCTCTAAAATTCAGATTTCTTCCCCCCATTAAGCTTGCACACTAATAGCATGATTCAACATTTTGAGATTGTTAGGTGGCGACTTTTATTTTTTCTTTTGGGGTATATTGGGACATGTTTGATTGTTTACAATAGGCTGATTTGAATCCGCAGTTTTGAATTTGACCCACTGCATATTCCTGTGCCAACTTCTTCAGTTCTGGGAAGTGATCAGTGATGAACATGGCATTGATCCTACCGGTTCTTACAATGGGGACAGCCATCTCCAGTTGGAGAGGATCAGTGTCTACTACAATGAGGCTTCAGGTACTGCA
>JAVQIZ010004858.1:0-13942 GCA_036023535.2 Galaxias brevipinnis
TAAAAACACATCCAATTGAGAGGCCCGCGTGAGTTGTAATTTATGCTTGTCTTTATTTTCAGCTCTTGCAAGCAAAATACTTTGACTTTTAGCCATTAATATCCACGTACATATTTACAGATTTTTCTACACATTTACAGATCTATGCACGCATTCACAGATTTGTCTACACATATACAACTCTCAATACACTTGGAAATCTGAATACAGACGGATCTTTAAAATACACTTACAAACCTGATTACGACGCACGGATTGAGATACAGAGACACAACTCTCCACACGCATTTGCAAATAGTTTTGTTACAATAATGAACCCATATGGTGTGGTCTTCCTTAAATACTATAGTATAGTCAAGATTACAGCAGCGAGCTGGAGTGCCTCGTAAACTTTAGCGTTTACGTTTAGTGCCTCGTAAAAATGTATACTTCAATAAATAAGTTGATAATGATGTAGCTTTTTATGCACAAGGACGTTGCAACACTTTGTGCATTTCTCTGTTAGTCTGAGACTAATTGACATAGACCAGCCAAACTTGTAAATATTAAACTTAAATCTGTCTTCTAATTACCCATTCCATTTAAAGATGACTACAAATGACATATACCGTAGTTCACACTATTTATATAAATGGAAGAAGTCAGATGTTGCAACTGGCCCCACATGGGCATTAAAACTTGTGTTCAGTTCAGCTCTGTCCACCAATACACAAGGACGTAGTAGTGCTGCAGCGGTTATTTTAAGGGGCTGGCCACCCGCACTGCCTGGTCGCTGATGGTGGCAACGCAATCACATCTGCATTTTCTCATGGAAATGCATTTCTAGTTTTTTTATTGTCCCTTTTACATGGTTAATTCACCCATAGAAAATGAATGGGGAGAGAGGTAAAGCCCTCTAGTGGACCTTGAACAAATGTGTACTGGACTTCATAATCTGCATGGATGGTAACAACCCTCACATATACACTGCTCAAAGAAATTAATAGAACACAATGAACGAAATATTCAAGCTGAAAATCTTTATTGATATACATTGTGTAATTCATTGAGAACAAAATAATGTAAGAATGGTCAATGGAAACAACAAATGCCTTGAGACATAGTTCGCCTGAACAGAGCCAGCTATTTCGTCTCGTCTTAATTCGTCAGGGCATAATGAACAAGATTTCGTCTTAATTTTTTACGTCAATATTTCTTTCAGTTACGTTGTCGTTACAATTTAGTCATGAAAAAAAAGTTTGTCAACGAATACTTTTAGACAAAATTAACACTGGTCTTAAGTAATCTTGTTTTTCTGAAGTTGTAGCAAATCATAACATTTTGAGACTCGAGTTACATTAATCAAGTCTACATCTCTGGCAATAGTTATTTACTATATTTTTAAATGGATGTGTGGCTCAAGTAAACAAATAAACAGAGTGCCCCCCCCCCCCTTCTTAAACACGTCATCTTATGAGATTTCTTGACACAATTGAAAAATAGCGCTCCATTTTTGCTTGGATGTGTAAGTTCAGCGGCTGATTGAGCACTGAGTTGCTCTTAACAATTCAACCATAATGTTATAAAAATGTTAAGAGCAACATCAATAGAATTTGTGTTGTATACAATAAAACGTTTACCTTATCTTTATCGTTTTTGACCAATATTTTTTAGTTTAAGTTCATTTTAAATTAAAGGCCACAGAGCAGCTTATTTTGCTCATGATATGTCTTGTCAATCCATTCATCCATCCATTCCCCCTGCTTATCCGGGACCGGGTCGCAGTGGCAGCAGGCTAAGCAGGGTAGTCCAGACGTCCCTCTCTCCAGCAACGTTTTCCAGCTCCTCCGGGGGGATCCCGAGGCGTTCCCTGGCCAGATGAGATATATTATCTCTCCAGCGTGTTCTCGGTTTACCCCGGAGTCTCCAACCAGTAGGGCATGCCCGGAAAATCTCCAAAGGAAGGTGCCCAGAGGGCATCCTAATCAGATGCCCGAACCACCTTACCTAGCTCATTTCGACACGAAGGAGCAGCGGCGGAATAGAATATTTGGATTTGTAAGTTTTGAGGAAATGGGTGAAGGTTTCAAGAAATGTGTTTTAGCAATTGTGAAAAACTGTATTCTGTCTTACACAATTGGTTTGATCACATAATTTCAAACAAGTCTGAAGTATTTTGAGTCAGGATGGGATTTAGTGTTTTAGCAATCGTGAAAAGCTGCAATCACCGCTGTACTACCGTTTAACACCCATTTGGATAATCCTTTATCTTTTTACCTTTTCAATTCCGAGTTAGATTAATAGTTAGATTAGTAGTTTAACTTCAGTTATTATTTGACTTTCACTCATACAAGTTACAACTATACATTTTGTGTATTCCTATATTGCCGTTTTTCACAATTGTTTATACACGTTTTCTGAATCTTTGACTCATTTTCTCAAAACTCTAAACACGAAATCACAAACACAAAATGCAAAACTCTACAAATCTCTAGCAAAAGCAAACACTGCATTCAAAACTGTTTTATCGCTATCCAAAATGTTTTTTTTGCATCAAAATGACACATTCACACACTCACACACATCATATGAATACATCTTTCTAACCAACTGACATGTGCTCAACACAAAACACTACTATGAATATCTTAGTATGTTTCTTCCCTTTGCATTTTCAGTGTTATACTGTATCCAGTTGTTAAAGATTGTTAGCAGTATGGTATATCTACTCAAATATATATATAAATAAACACACACAAATGCGATACAGTAACAAATCATTTTTATTTATTTCCAAAGTGCAGTATTTTGGAACACTTGTGTTTTGTACGTAACACTTTACAAACCCAACAGGAGAAAACCAGGAAAAACATTCTGTAGGCTAAGGGTTTTCTGTGAATTTTTTTTTAAATAAAAAGAGGTCATCTGTGGCCTTTTCATAGTGCTAAAGCTCTGATTTCTAAGTGAAGAATTAAGCAACAAGTGTTTTCACCCGTGAGGAGTGGGTGTTGCCAATTGGAAACTGTGTGTAGTGTTTTGCAAAAAGTGTTTTTTAAATTGAAAACTGAGTGTAAAGCAGAAATGAGTTTCAGTGACTGCGTTTCAAGTTACAATTTTAGCGTGTAAACAATTGTGAAAAACAGTAAGTCTTTTGTGTTTTATCAAGCCTTCACTTGGGATTTGGCGATACCTTGCAACAGACAAGAGGAACCAGGGTGAAGACAAGGGTGTTCATATAAAACCAATACATTTAATAAATAGCAGGAATCCTGCAACACCCATAATCTACATCTACATGTAGGACAAAAATGAAAGTGTTGATTAATCTCTGTTGGGATCCATTAAAATAATTTAAGATTTAAGCTTTTTATAGCACAACCATACTTTGAAGTGCTTGGTTGTATTTTAGATAATATAGTCATGAACCTTTTACTTATGTTTTTTGGGGGTACTTGGAGCATTGTATGATCATCAAAATAGTTATTGTTGTCTATATTATTATTGTTTGACATTCAGTGTAAAAAAAATGCAATACAGAAAATTCAGATTTTGCAGGTACTGCACAGTAGGTGTGTTAACAGACAATGAATGTGTGTTTCAGGAATGGCCTCCTTTGCTGTTGCTCACCTGCTGTATTCAATAGGCTTCCTCTCTACTCGCTATTCATCATTTTCTTCCTCTTCCTGGGCCCTCGTCATCTACCTGCCCCTGTGGTTACTGGGAGGTAGCGTGTATGCCTACCTCTACCCATTCTTGCGGAATACACTTAATTCAGATGTTTTGACTCCAGCAGTAGGGATGTATATAGTGTTGATCGTCTTTATGACAACAGTAGCAGTTAGAACCGGCCAAGTACTAACCTTACTGGGTAGTCTGATTTTCTTGGCCTCTGACTTCTCTCTCTCCCTGCAACATTTTAAAGTCATACCACCACATGAGAAAGGACGGTCAATAGTCATGACTACATATTACCTAGCACAGCTTCTCATTGCTATGGGAGATATAAAAGCCAAGGAGCGCAATGATGACTTTTCAAAGTGGAAGCGCTCTTAATAGTTAACTTCTCGGCTACCTCCACTGACTGATAGCTTTTGCATTTCTTAAATCATTCTTTGTGCAATTTCCATGGGACATCATTATACATCTCTTATGTTTTCTAAACTTAAACTCAAATGCAGTGCCCTTAATTATTAACCGTAATAATCACTCAAAGAAATAGAGTAAATAATGTCAAAGTTGCAAGTAAAAGGTGGGAGCTCGTTATCAAGTGCTCAATAAAAACTCCAGAGTAGAATACTCTTATGGTTTGATCATAATGTTGTTTCACAATAAAGGTTATAAAGAATGTATTGAATTCAATCATACTGTAATTTCCTTTAATTAATTGCCAAATCTTATGAAGTCCATGTCTGCATATGTTTTCTGTTCACATGCATGTAGGGTGTTTCATTGTGAATAAACAGCCACTATTAACTGTTTGTTTGTTTATTTATTTATTTTACCGTTATTTAACCAGGTAAGTCCAAACTGAGAACGAGTTCTCTTTTGCAGTGGCGACCTGGCCCCGTAGGGAGAAAATGACCAACTCCAGTTCTATGCCAGTGCCTCCCTCGGTCAGGGCACTGATGGGAAGATTAGCCCCAACATGTTTTTGTTGTTTTGTTTGTTTTGTTTGCAATTCAATAATCTCTTTATTTGACTTCTGTGACACTTGTGGTTTCTGTAATTGTGAACAGAATACAAAAATAGAATCAAGTATACTGAGTAGACCAAATACAAACATACAATAATATCTTGCATAAACCTAGAGAACATTCACTGTGTAAGGCACATGGGTGCCAGTAGAAATGGTAGGTCAATCATCCCCAAACACAAAGGCTACACATTGCAACACACAGAAATAGCACCCAATGGTGTCAATACACAGCTCTAGCATAAAGGGAAACAACTCACTATGTTAACATCTTACATATGCATTCTCCATAGTCATATAATTACCACTACAAACAGTAAGTTGGTGACCACTGCATTATCCTTGACACATAAGTTACCAAATACAATCATTATGTTAAGGAAACACAGACAGCAACTTACAAATCCCACTTTACGAATTCCACTTTACAAACTGAGAAACAATAAACTGCAGTCAGGGCCGTTTCTGAACATTTTGGGGTCCTAAGCGACATCTTACAGTAAGGGCCCCTCAAACCCATACCAGTCATTTTAATATCCCTGAATGAAAATGAATGACTAGTAGGCATACGTAATTATGTGATGCGTCGTATGATGCCCATATCTTAACACAAAGTCATATTATTAATGTTAGGCCTGTTTTTTGTGCCTAAACTACGCCAGCAGTTTTTGACCCTATTGATTCCATTCCAGTGGCCAAGGTCTTGGTTAATGTCGTCCAGTGCGCGTCTATATATCTATGTGATCGGTTCACGTGTTATATTTTTTAATCGTTTTTTGGCCCCATTGTAATGACTGGGGAGAGGGGCTGGAGCATATCCCAGCCGACACAGGGCGAGAGGCGGGGTACCCGGAGGAAACCCACGCAAACATGCAAACTCCACACAGAAAGGCCCTTTGTCCAGGTGGGGATTGAACCCAGGACCTTCTTGCTGTGAGGCAACAGTGCTACCCACTGAGCCACCGTGCTCCTGGCATAGATTTATTTGATTATTTAAGGGCTTGATAAACCTTTATAAAGTGAATCATTAATAAGGTTCAATGATTCTTAATTACAAAACTAATGATCAGTCAGGAATTAGTGCTTTTTAATACTAATAGGCTACTAACAGTTATTCACAGAAAAAAACACAAGAATAACTCACTAAATGTTTACAACTGGGTAGGTGAGCTGCTCACCCAAAACACGTTTTAAAAACCTGTCAGCAAACAGGGTCTGTTGTGCAGTCCACTTGTGCAACCGAGTATTGATATGTTTATATCAAAGGAGCAACAGAGCAGTAATATGCTAAAATAAACAACAGAGTATTAATATGTTTATATCAAAGGAGCAACACAGCAGTAATATGCTAAAATGAACAACCGAACATTTGATATGTTTATATCAAAGGAGCAACAGAGCAATAATATGCTAAACCGAGTATTAATAAGCTTACCTATAAGCTGGAAGAAGCACAGAGTATTGAGCATTAATATGCGTTTTCCAGTCTCAAGATTGCGTGCACTAGTCGAGTCAAGAGATAGGGTCTAGTCGGCTCATGGAACTGCATTTTCTAGTTATCAATACAGCTTTTCATTAACAATATATAAACAGTAAATACTTTAACTAGAACATGTTCAAGAATAATAACAAATCAAAGTCTATATTAATGTAACAAAGAAAATGACAAAATAAATATAAACAGAACTCAAATAATTAAAATGTAAACTTTTAAACAAATAATAAACTTTTTAAAACTGTGCATCTCAGTAAAGTGTGCTGTGTGCTCATGTTTCTGAGGGATGTGTTCATCTTCAGAATGTCTGTTTCCTAGATTTCGTTGATGCAAAGTCATCAGTGGGTACCTCTTCTTCTTCTTCGATGCTTCTTTAAGCTTATAGGTAAGCTTTTTAATACTCGGTTTAGCATATTATTGCTCTGTTGCTACTTTGAAATAAACATATCAAATGCTCGGTTGTTAATTTTAGGATAGTACTGCTCTGTTGCTCCTTTGATATAAACATTTCAATACTCGGTTGCTCCTTTGATATAGACATATCTCCATTGTTCACTTAGCTTATAGAACTATTCTGTTGCAACTTTGATATAAACATATCAACATTCGGTTGTTCATTTAGCTTATAGGAAACCATATTACTGTTCGGTTGCTCCTTTGATATAAGTAAATCATTGCTTCATCTGTTGCTTCATTTAGCATATATTAGAGCATATTAATGTCGATATTGTAATCTGATACTTTGTGATCCAGAGACGGATGGGCCAGGAAGCTCTCTAGCTGAAATAAAGCCACTCCATTGGCTTACAACTCAGTACCGAAATACTAATACTAGTGCCACCACACAGCAACTCTGGTTACAACCGGGAGATAGACCTAACTTATGTAGTTGGACTAAATATGTAATATCCCGGACGAGCCCCCAAATACAATATGTTACGACCCTTCAGTTGTAAGGCCTGTCTAGGGACAGGAAGGGTCGAACACGGCCCAGAGAATGATTGGATGGGGTGAAGGTGGACACACTGACACGACCCAAGGATATAAACTTTTATAGTCTTTATTTACAAGGTCAGAACAAAAAGGGATACCACGGCTATACCAACAGTGCCAAACCATGGAAACAAACAAAAGAGCTAAGCTGCCTATCACAAGCTTGCTATCAAAAAGTACACGGGGTGGCACTGCTTCTAAACCGATGAGTCTAAACAGAGAATACTCTATGTGATGTTTTAAATGTAAACCCACGGGTATCTAGACTAGCCGAGCTCCGTGACAAAAGAAAACACAGAACAACGTATTGGACAAACAGGGCTAGACTTAACAAAACAAAACCACAGTACTAAGTACTGGCTACACAGGGAAAATGATAATGAACAAAATAAATGCTGTATCGAATACATGATCAAAAAGGGGGAAAACAGGTAACGCACATAATAAACAGTATAGTATACTGGATCCAAACGGGGGTAGGAGAAAAAACAAACAAAAAGCTGTATATAATACAGGGAAGGATTAAAAGGGAAACTAACAAACTGATATCGAGGTAGCGACTCAGGCTAACAAACTAACAAAACAGTATGACGAACAACAGGGATAAACCCACTAACAAACACACAACACAGAACACAAAAAGGATTAAACTCAACAAATGAGAGCGAGCTCTACACACAACTAACCAAACAGAATACAAGGCTGTCTCACTCTGGCGAGACTGCTGGGGAGAAGGTTTTAAGAGCAGATGGATCGTCTCCTGATTGGTCCGTCAACAGATGACTGATGGTGTGTGACATGTGGGGGGGAACCAAGGGAAAGCGGGTGGCAGATCTGAATGCAGGGAAGGGAAAACAGAAGGGAAGACAACACACATATACACATACACAAAACAACCTAATACGGACACCGCGCAAAGCAGGGGACGTAATATGCGCACATTACAAAACACATTACAACTGTTGTGTCAATCTCACTTCACTGTGCCCAGGAACTTCACAGATCGAGGTTGGCATGACACTAGAGACCTCACCGATGGGCCAGCCACTGACCCGTGTGCTGGAGGTCCAGGAGCGGCAGGTTTCTCAAGGGAGAATAGGGGGGAGATCTCCCTGGTGCCCACAAGTCCAGATGCACTGAATGGGGGAGGCAGATGACCAGGAAGCTTTCCTCACCATCTTTGAACGGACTTCACATACGCTCAGGTGGCCGGAGGAGGACTGGGCCCATCACCTTTTTCCCCTACTCACAGGCGAGGCGCAGCTGGCAGTGCACAGCCTCCCGGCCTCAGAGGCCGCCAACTACGGGGATGTTGCCAGGGTATTATGGAACTGATTGGGGCTAAACCCCAAGGAACACCGGCGCTGGTTCTGGGCTCTGGCCTTCGACATTGTAGGCCATCCCTACACCTACGTGCAGCAGTTGCTGGACTGGGCCTGGAGGTGACTGCGACCAGGGGAGTTGGGGCTGGGGCAGATCTTGGAGCAGGTGCTGGAGGCCACTGAAGAGGCCGAGGACATCTGCTTGGGTCTGACATCAACGACCCACCACCCTCCACCTGGCTGTAGTTCCCCAGACACCGCCTGTCCCCGCACCCCAACAAGCCCAGAGTCGCCGCCCACTACAACGACCAGTCGACACCCACACCATCCCTTCCTACCCCGCCGACAGGTCCAACAGCGCCAGGCGAGGGATGCTGGCGGCCAGGCCGGCCAGGCCATTTCTGATGGGAGCCATTTCAACATCGGAGGTTCCCATGCCGGTGTTTCCCCCTCGAGCTGCCTCGTGACGCCACTCTACGCTTCACCCTCAGCCAAGTGAAATAAATTGATGCTGTGCTGGTACGGCCACCATTTTACCCATATTTTTCACTGATTAGAAACAGATTGTGTAGAGTGAGTTGTGACACTCAGACAGGAAGAAGTGTTACAATTGTTGGCATTAGAAAGCCGTTGGAAAGAGGTATTTCAGGCGGCTCATTACAACCATATGGCTGGCCACCTGCAATATGCTAAAGAACTTGATCGGATAATGGCCCGTTTCTATTGGCCAGGAATCCAGGCAGCAGTACTCAAGTGCTGTGCATCCTGCCCAGAATGCCAACGAGTGAATGCCCCGGCAATTCCAAAGGCCCCGTTGTGCCCTCTTCTGCTGATTGAAGTGCAATTCAAAATAACTGGTATGGATATTATCGGGCCATTAGACCGCAGCGCACAGGGTTACCGGTTAGTGTTAGTCTTTATTGATTATGCATCCTGGTACCCAGAGGCAGTGCCATTGTGCAACATTTCTGCGAAGAGCGTTTCACAGGCACTGCTTACAGTCATTTCCCGAGTGGGAACCCCTAAAACGATTCTCACTGACCAAGGCACCAATTTCACGTCACATACACTACTTTCAGTTTTGTTTCGAGATTCAAACGATAAGGACAAGTGTTTATCACCCTGCAACAGACAAGCTCTGTGAGCACTTTAATAAGATGCTGAAAACCATGATCCGTAAATTTATACATGACGATAGTCGAAATTGGCATAAATAGCTAGATTATCTGTTGTTCGGTTTGACAGAAGTACCCCAGGCTTCCACAGGGTTTTCTACCTTTCAGTTGTTGTATGGGCGACAACTGCGAGGGGTCAAAGACCTGGTTACAGACAGCTGGGAGTGTGGGTCTAGCGACAGTATGAATGAGATTCAGTATGTCTTGGACTTGCGTGCAAAGCTGCACTCACTGCATAAGCTCTCATGTGAACATTTACAGCAAGCCCAAGAGCAGCAGAAGCGCCGTTATGACAGGGGAACTAAGCTCAAACTATTAGCACCGGGAGAGGTCCTTGTATTACTGCCCACTTCTAGCTCGAAATTACTTGCCAAGTGGCAAGGGCCAGTTGTGCTCACACGGCGAGTGGGGATCGTAGACAATGAGATAGCACGCAGATATACCACATTAATCTCCTTAAAAAAATTTAACGATGAGGTCCCTGTCTCGCTGGCTTCGTTGATATCCGGGGGAGATGAGTTCGGACCGGATGTCCCGAATACTAAAGCTAGCGCTCAGGTTCAGTTTGGTAGCTCTCGCCGGGCCAGCAAGCGGATGTCACCAGATTACAAAAATTCGGTGATGTCCCCAGCCTGCGGCACTATGAGGGTTGTGACGGTATCTGTCCAGTAGAGGCCGCTGTAGGAGCGTGGTGGTGATCAGGCATTCTTCAGACAGCACCAAGTGGAACCAGGTGATTTCAATTTGGTGATTAGTTGGAGGAATACTATTTATGGGTGATGGTTTCCTAGCAGTAAGTTGGAGAGTGCTGGGGAGAAGGCTGAACGTGAGGAGGCTGAGTAAGCATCAAAAGGAAAAATCTAAAGCAACGAACTCCAACTACTACAGCAGCAGCAAAAGCTTTTTTTCATAGTAATGTAAACAAGGTCAACTATTCTAGATAAAGAATACGTACAGCTTTTGGATCTGCAGAATCTTCCGGGCCATAATAGCAACGAATCAAAATGTATTCAAAATAAATAATTCTGAAAATGACAGATTTATTTATAAATTAGAACTTATGACGGCTGTAAAACAGTATAACAATATGTTTAAGCGTATGAGGCCTTAGTCGCTGGGTATTATTATTGCAAGATAGCAAAGACTTAAGACCCCTAGTTGTGCTGTTGCAGTATTCAACTCTTCTGTCTTTATCGAAATCCAAAACAAGCAAATACATACATATATAAATATACACACACACACATATATATACATATACATATATACATACATATATACATATATATACATATATACATATATATATATATATATTTGATAAAAATCTCGTCATAAAAAATTGTTGTGTTGCAATGCATAAAAGGTACAGGACCTGCTAAAACAGATGTTTGGGTCTTATCCAGGTTCCCTTAATAAGCATACCTTAATGTAGCATCCCAATTCACCAGAATCATAGCTGGCTGGCATGCTTTGGATAGAGCTAAGGCACATGACAAGCATAAAATGATTGGTACATCATACTTTACTAGTCCCCCCAAAATCTTAACACTTAACATACATAAGCATTTTGTAGCCTGAAAATATCTCGTGTGCCTGACTCATTTTGCTTTCCAGATGTAAGAACTATTAGCAGTTGATTTGGAACCTAACTTAGAGAGTCATATTAAGTCATTCTTGAAAACATCAGCTTTTGGCTTGCTTCTTTTTCTTCACCAGCTCTGCTAAAAGTTTGTAACGGACCATGCACTCCTCCTGTGAAAAGAAAAAAAAATTACAATCGGAATCCAATGACAAATAAGACAAGACAATTAAATACACAGGATTATTATCTTGTGTACATTATGGTCATGCTCTTCATTTTAACAATGTGTAACATGGCTCATGTTATTTTAAGTGTTTCCATCATACAAAATTAAGAGATCCAACAGGAGAAAGTAGCATCTTTTTGGCAATTCTCTAAATAAATTGTCGTTGCTATGGTCATGGCATCATGGAGGCGCTTCCCAGATAGCGACTCAATCACTGTTTTGCCTTTTTCTTAATACATTTGAGTTTTTATCTAATGTTTTTATTTATTGGCGTGTATTCATGATCTGATGCTGATCACAATTAGGCAATTGGTTCATGTTCTACTGGGTTTGTTTTGTGTCGTCGTTGCGCAGCGCGGGCCCAGCGAGTCTAACGCAGGTAGTAGGCCTACAACTAGGCTTGTTTACCCTGCCTCTGAACTTCTCAGTCTTTGACCTACAAGACATATGCTAAAACCATCAGGAGGATATTCCGAGGGAAATTCAAACGAGGGACCGGGAAATAGGAAAAGAGGAATGGAGCCCTATCTGCATTTTGTTATCATGGGCATCGTCAGGTCACTCTATAACAAAACGGATGAGCTAGCAGCAACAGTTCGGCACAAGATCATTCCGACAGTGCAGCCTGTTCTGTTAAACGAAAACCTGGCTAAACAATCAGGTACCAAACCACAACATCGAATTGGTTGGATTCACACTGCTGAGGTTAGACCGAGATTCGGAGCTGTCAGGGAAAGACTGGTGAGGGAGTGTGTTTTAGTGATGGGTCGTTCGCGAACGAACGGCACTTTTCAGTGAGTAAGTAAAAGTAGGATTCTCTGCCTCGTTCGCCAGATTGTCAAGTGACAACCCCTGAACAGCCTCAGTGACTGACATGCCAACAACCAATCAAATGTGTTGTGTAAGCCCAATCGACGTGACGTTTTACACAAGCCAATAAAGTAACAACACCTTCAACTAATTCGTCTTTCATAGGAAATCACATATTTGGCTAGCTGTCTAAAAAAAGTAATTCAAACCATATCTCCTGAAAAAATCCATGCATGTTTTTCATTTTGTAAACAATAAAAAAAAAAAAAGAAAGCCAAAATGTATTGTAATTACGATTATTATACAATTTAGCTCGGGAGTGATTATCTAGTCATTATTTAATATCAATATAATTGTTTTATCAGGTTGGCTATGTAAATGATAGTTAAGGGTCAGCAAATGTAAACTAACACCAACTGCTTCAATGTGCCTTAAGCCTGGTTTATACTGCTCCGTGAGCACGTCAGCGAACGTAAACGTTCATTTGCCGCTTTCGTTTGCACAGTAGTTTGCCTACATACTTCAACGTAAGTTTAACGGGCCCACTTTGTGGCAGTGTTGCATTCAGTAATCCAGAATGTACAGAAAACCGAAGAAGAAGCACAGACACGGAAACTCCCGTTCATGTCCAGCGAAACTATAAACAACGAGACGACGGTTGCTCACTGTTTTTCAAATTTTCTTATATCAAATCAAATCAAGTTAATTTATAGAGCACATTTAAAACAAGCAGCGCTGACCAAAGTGCTGTACATCTACATAAATACAGTTTATCAAACAATACAGATAACAGTTGTAACATATACAGCCTATATGTAGGCTATAGCTAAGACTTGCTAAGTGCATAAAAAACCACTAATATGATTTGAAGGCTATTGAAAATCAGCCTATCTGCGTTTTCATTTGTTTGGATACAGCCAAAATATTACTGAATCCTACCCTGCTCAACCAATCAATCAGCGATTGTTTGACGCACTGAGAAGATGCTTCGCGCAACGGGCTGTTAGGATTTGGGAGGAGTCCCCGTCAACACGTTGGCGGGCCTCGGTGAGCTACGCTTTCCCAGAAACCCCTGCGCTTCGAAGCTACGGAGAGCTGCTTATGTGCTGCTTCACAGAAGTATAAACCAGGCTTTAGCAGTGCTAGCATAGCAGGCACATATAACTGAACAAGGAGCCAAATGAGAGCCAAATGAGAGCCAAATGAGAACCAAATGAGAGCCAAATGAACCGGCTCTTTTTGGTGAACGGAGCCAAATGAACCGGTTCACCATAGAGAGCCGAAATTCCCATCACTACGGTCAACTATTGTAATTGTACATATTATTAGTAGTAATAGTATTAATAATTGGTGGTTAATCCAAAATGAATTGGTCCAATACCTTAAACCCAACTTACAGGATATCAGTGTTAGACATTCAACATAACCCTTATAACAAATTGTGTTGAAAGCTCAAAGATTGAAACCACAGGGTTTCAAAACGTAACACTTTAAACAGTAATCTATACGGACATCTTTACCTTTGACTCTCTCAATAATCTTTATCAAATTCAGTGAATAAAATGCTTGCTTAAAGGTTTGTTGATAACTACCAAATTTAAGTTAACAGTGCAACAACATGTATTACAGTAATTACTACTGGAAATGTACTTTGTCATCTCGCA
>JAVQIZ010004860.1:0-7500 GCA_036023535.2 Galaxias brevipinnis
TGTCTCTGTAGCTGTGAAGCTCTGCTCTGACTGAGCCAGCCAGCCCAGGCTGTTTTAAAGGAGAAGCTCCCCATGTGACCAGCTAAGCCACAGGCAGGAATACATTACACACACACACACACACACACACACACACACACACACACACGCCCGCTCGCTCACACACACATCCCACTGTGTCCACAGTGCACCCCCTAGCCACCATATGCGGTAGTGGAGGAACACACACACACAAGGAAAGGCAAGGGTAAAAATACAACGCAGGCAGAAAAACAACAACACACAAACACTCTCAACCCGACTGACATCGCCGAATGAACCAAAACACCCACATGGATAACCTTACACTGAAACAGCAGCAACAAAACAGCCCCACGTGAGCAGAATGTGATTATGTGGGCCGATTGAAATGTCTCGCTTTGGATATTGTAGTGAGGTGTTGTGCCTCGGAGGCGTGACCTTTTACAGTAATGAAAACGTGCTCCAGGTATTAGTCTCCCAACGCAATATACACCCCGCGTGGCAACACGACTTTCCACTGTGCTCTCCTGCCTACATTTGAAAGAAAGGAGAGAGAGAGAAACGGAGAGCGAGAGAGAGAAAGAGAGAGAGAGAGAGAGAGAGAGAGAGAACAGAAGCCAAATCCCATATGTGTTGCTGATGAATTGAACTTGTGATGAATTGCGCCTTGGGAAATTAATAAAACGTCATGGCACCAAAGCAGCCTGAGAACATCATAGTTCTTCCAAATGAATGGTGTCGGTACAGTGCCTGTGCACAAACAGAATGCATGGTTATTAATGTTAAGGTTCAAACCATGATTTTTGGCCACAGTTCATCATGCTGTAATAATGATATTGATATTGTTTGGTTATTAGCATTAGCCTTAAATTATTCTGGAAACTCTGTTTGAATAGGGTGAGTCCGGGGGCACCGTTTTAAGAAGAAATCAATTGGGTAGTTTTAGCTTGGCAATCATTTCAATCAAATAACCTTGGAAATAGTTTTCATCGCTGTAGCAAAAGAGTAATTGCAAAATAACCTTAGTGCCATTTGCATAGATATTCCTCCATCGGCCCACAAAACATGAAATAACACACTGCACGTTACCTTGAAATACGTAAACCCACTCAGCTCCACAGATAAAGCAACAGCATCTCTGCCATTGTGGAGGTTAACTTGACTTTGCACAAAAGACGTTGACGTTGGTGTAAAAAAACACACACTTTAAAGAGCTGATGAAATGGGAGCAGCTTTCACATCAAGTCAAGTGTCTTGTCTATGTAGTTAGGGATCAATGGCGGGCCGAAAGCCATGGTATAACTCCACTCAGAGAAAGAGACTTGTTCACTCTCCAGATGCCTTTAAAAGCCGTCCAAGATCAATCCTTTCTGGTCAATCTATGACAAATTGTAACCATGCTTCAGTCGAAATGTTTGGCTACTTAAATCTTAAGGGCAGTGGAACAATAATTCTTCCAAAAATGGACCTTGGAATGAACTTAAAAAGAAAATGTAAAAAAAAACAATCACATACGACCCTATTATAATAATTGGTCTGTGAACAGTCATTTGACCTGTGACAAACCCAGTCTATGTTCCGCTCTTTCATGTCCAAAAGATTTAGCACCCCTGTTGGTGTGTATGGCAACGCTTACCCTCACCACTGTTTGCCAACAGTGAGAAGTGGAGAGCCAGGTGAATATTAGTCCTTTAAACAAGTACAGACTCGGCTTACACAAACTAGTGGAGCTATTTATGAGACAGATGTTACCTATTAATGAAAACTGACGTAGCGGACTGGCTGGAGTGCTTATTAAGGTTACCTAAGGATGAGTGCTAGCGTATAGTGGGGAGAAAAACACACACACACGCTCTTAGGCGAAAGCTCATTAACTAGTTCAAAGAGGCACAGTTTAAAATAATCCAAACCACTACGCCACCACCAAAAGTTATTACATCACAAGCTCTCGGAATTTCGAACACATCAAGGATGTGAAGCTCACAGAGAAACAGAGTTCTATAAAGCCATGCATTAACGCATTAAAAGACGAGACATTTGCACCCCCTGTTATGAATAGGATGAACTCTCTCCCTCTCTCTTTCTCCCTCTCTCTAAATCCATAAGACTGACTGACTGGTGTCTCGGAGAAGGGCTATTGATGTGCATTAGGCCCTGTCAGCCTGCATATACTTTCTGTGTGAAAATCAAAACGTCACTATTCTCCCACTCAAACAATCTCTTTGAAGTACGACGAATCCATATTTGTGATCTGCAGATGAAAAGAATTGGGTCCAAGTTCCTTCTCGGCTACATACAACCTTGTAAAGTCTTGCACCATGGGGTTTCCGGATATAAGTGGCCCCTTGGGAAAGCATCTTCTTAAAGGAATGTATTACCCGGAAAACAAGCATTGGAGGTTCTCTGTGGAGTTTTTGACAAAGTTTCAACAGAGTTGCATCATGGCCAAATGCATTTATTTTTATGCATTTATACATACTTATAAATATATATATATACCCAAAGATTGTGCGTGTGTGTGTGTGTGTGTCTGATAAATATTCAGTGTATATAGGTGTGTGTGTCTAGAGTTGTTCGCTGGGGTTAGGGACACAGAAATAGTCAGTCTGGGGCTCGGCGTGGTAAGCCCCGCTGGCCTTAAGGCTCCGTCGGCACCACTGGAGGAATGGCAAACAGCTCGTCCTGATCCAGAGAGTCAATGTTGACTTACAGTGATAACACCCAGCGTGTGTCCCCTTTTTCCCCCCATGATAGACAAACACGTGGCATGGTGGCACATTTTACCATATGCTTCAGTCTAGTTTCCTGCTGAGAATAACAAAATAAAAAAGGTTGGCTTAGCGCTGGGATGTTCTCCGTTGTGGCATAGTCCCAGCTGTCTCGTGTCTAGCTTGGTTGTCTGAGGGGCAGATAGTTCGGTGAGAAAGGATGCCGTGTGTTCAATCACTGTCTCCCCCAAACGCAGCGACCGCGTACATCAACTCGCGCCCTCAACGCTTATCATCCAACATCGCGATACATAATGCCACGTGTAATGTTCGTCGACGACATCCTGCGCTGTTTTGCAATATTTCTGTTTTTCCAGCGCGAGAACACGACGTTAATGCGTCCCCAAAGCCCTCTAATTGAAATGGTGGCTCTGCGTGCGGGCTTCCAGATTGGTGCCACAGTCTGTATGAGACGTCCACATCCCGCCCGGGTGATTTACAACCACCAGCCCCTTCCTCCCAGCGCTTCACGCTTGGCATTTCCCTCAAACAATGAATCGATGTATGGTTATGCACAAACATTGACTCATACATAAGTAATGTCTCGTCTCTGTCTACCTCGATCTCTCTCTCTCTCCGTTTCTCTCTCTTCCCTTTTCTCTCTCTGCCCGTCTATCTGTTTCACTTTCTCTCTCTTTTCCATTGTGTCTCCCTCTCTCTCTTTATTTCTCTCTCTCTCTCTCTGTTTTTGTCTCCCTCTTTCTCTCTCTCTCTCTTTCTCCATCTCTCTCTCTCTCTCTCACTCAGTTTCTCTGTTCTCTCAAGTGACAGTGCAATGCCATTTGCTGTTCTGTGCAGAGCGTTCATTGTTCCATCTGATGAAAAGGATGTCAAAACAAAAAGGTATCGCAGAGCTTCAAAGTGGAATCCACCAAAGGTTCCCTCCAACGGGCTAATGTCAGGCGCGCTGACATTGTGGTTGTTATACCCGGGAGGAGCAAGGAGACAACAGCAAACTGATTACAGAAACTCAAACGCACACACATTTGCACACACACAAACAAACACACGCAAGCATGGAGGCACACACACACACACACAAACAAATACACACGAACACACCGAACACAAACACACATCAACTTGTCAACAATCTCATTCCCTATTAGCATCCTTTTGTATCTGTTTTTTTTTTGGGGTCTCTGAAACACACCGCACGGTCTTAACAGACAGGAAACACCAGCACACACTGGTCGTTCAATTTACCTCTTGTGAGGGCGAGGTGACAGTGTTTCTGTGATGTGATGAGCCAGGACGGGCAGCCGCTTCAGAGGCTGCCCGTTTGGACAGAACAATTGGTTAGCTCCAGGTGGCTGCCAGATAACACCCACAGCAGGCGTCTCCATTCAGCGGAATATCCAATATCTTTATCCACTGTGAGTGGGGGAGAGATGCACACACAAACACAATTAATAATTTACATGGAAATGACTTGAACGACGGACTATCAGATAAAGTGACGTTTGTGTTACTGTAAATAAATATGCAGTGTTACAAAATATGTCTAACTGTACAAAAAAGGCTGTTAGCGTAAAACAAATCGTAACATTCCATTTCTTCGTGTCTCAAAGTGTTGACTACAGCAGACAGAAAAATATGCCTTGAAAACGGTCATAACTGCCGCCACAAACAGTATTTGAATTCTAATAGAGATTGCTAGGCACTTAAAGTTACTAGAGGCAGTTTATCTGTAGGAGATTTTGGTGACCCCTAACGTTTGCTTGGTGTAATTACTTTTTCCAAACCGTTGCAAAGACGACATGCAGAATGCTCGTGGTCACTGCATGTCACTAGCACGTCAATGACTAAACTCCAAGTATGGGCATCTCTTCCTGGGTTAGTGACGCACTTCCTTGTGCCATAAAGCAATTTGTCACAGTTTCACGGGAGATCGTGCTTGGTGGCAGGGAAAATTTGTGTTAAATATTGAGACTTCAAGAAGACTGATCTTCCTCCCATAGACATTACAATGCGCTATCAGACAAAATGTATTGATTATCCGTTTATATAAAAAAGATGCCTATAGTTGCTTGAAGATGAGATAACACCAGCCTCAGAGGACATGATGTGAATCTCAGGTTGCTCCACTTCAGATTCTGCATTCGGCAATATAAATAATTATTCTCTGATAGTAAATAGAAGGACAGAACAGAGAAAGCTCAACAGGAAGAGGATATATAACAGTTGAATGCTAGAATGTTCGGAATAAAATCAAGATTATATGTAATCAACACAACAATGCTGGTTAATTTTAATAACTCGTTCTACAGTTAAAAGAGATGGCACCATTTGTATTTAATCAATTATAATAGTATCTGTTTTCAGCAACAATTAAAAAAAAAAATTGTACCGAAGTAAGGCAGCACCACAAATGTTCCATTTTCTCCAACTCAGCAACACCATACCTGTTTTTTTTAACAAAAACAAAGTTATTATAGCTATTCATACAGTAGACGGTAGACAGTAGCCTAGCAACATCTGACACCACAGGCCTGACTCAATGGCCCTTCTCCAATCTATCATTCAAAATTCAACACCAGCAGATTAACACAAAAATAAATCACATCTAAAGTATCTCTACCATCCTATTGCCAATTTTGAAGTGATCCAAAGAGTCAAAGAGTTTGTGTAGAAAGTAGCAACGCAGAGGCCATATAACTTTACTATAATTGGGGTATATAAACTCTACATTTTCAAATGTGAACCATCACTCTCTCTAAAACAATTGAGGAAACTAGCATCTCTATGGTGCATTACTTTTTCTTTGTGTACAGTGTTCAAGTCATCGCAGGAGTGATTGTGAATAGCATTGCGCAAATTAGCGTGTGCGTACGTTTTTGTTTGTGTCCTTGGTGGTTTGTTTATTCCCTGACCTTACTGCGGCGCCGGACCTTCAGAGGAATATACGAGGGCTGAGGCGGCTATTTGCGACGACTACAGAGGAGCGTCTTAAAAGCAACACTTCCTCGTCCTTCCCTCCGCCAACCGCTGTCGAGGATCATAAACCGTTATTAAGACTAAACGCCAAACATACCATATTCAAAAGACGCCGCTGAAGTTGGCCTGCTGAGGAAAGATTAATCCAAGTTTCTTTTTATTTAACTCCGTCTTCGGTGGCGCCAATTATTTTGCACTCAAGCCTAATCCAAGCGCAATTCAAATCCAATTAGAACTGGAAAAACAATCAAGGACATTTGGAGATGTTTGGAAGGCGGCACGTCTACACAGGTGGGTAAACATTTGTCCTGTGTGGAATGTTGACGTTGAGGTCCGTTGTGATACACACCGCTCAGACACGATTGTGAAGGGGTTTAAACAATGCAGATAACACCAAAGTATTGTGATTATAGCAAATGGATTATATAGATAATGACTGGTGCTTGTCCTATGACTGAAACAGTGGAAAGAAGGAGGTAGATTGAGGGAAGCAGGCCGGTATAGTGGAGCAGGTACTGTGAGAAAGAGTGGTGTCAAACATCTGTATTCTCGCTGTATTGAAATAATAATGTCCTGTGAATGACCTTGGACGCCAAAAGTGGAAAAAGATGGCGACACCCTACGGTGAAGGAAGCCGCTTTCCCCGCAACAGTTATGAAAAATGCCATTTTGTTTTATGTAAAAGAGGGTTTTATAATACATAGCATCCAAGTGTGTCTCCTGTCAGACAAAACTAATACTTTCATGCTACTTTCATGCCTATAAAGGTCTGTTTCTGATCCACGTCACAGATGACTATCAACTTTTTCCGGCGCACAAAAGGACCACAAGTGAAGACATTCCCTCCTGTGTAACAGTCCTTCTCCGAGGGCTCGGGAAGCAGTGGGTAACAATGGCACACACACGCACACACACACACACATCACACACACATCACACACCATGTCGAGACCGGGGGCGATGAAACCCAGGCGGCCAAAGAAGAGTCTTTCATTAGGAGCAGGGAAAGAGAGAAGCCTCAAGTCCAACCGCAACTTCAGAGCGTCACACCACTGGGGTGAGCGGCCCGCTGCTGGGGGAACGTGTCAAAGCGAGTCCCCTGTCTGAAGATATTTAGGCCTCGGCTGGAGATGAAACGAGGCCTGAACCTCAACAGAGAGCCCTGCGGTCTGGTGGATGTGTTGCTCACGCGCGTGTGTGTGTCTGTGTGTGTGTGCGTGTGTGTGTGTGTGTGTGTGTGTGTGCAAATGTTCACATGTGGCTGCTGGTGCGTGTGTGTGTATGACTGTGTGGTGTGTGTGTGTGTGTATGTTCAAATGGGCCAGTGTGTGTGTGTGTGTGTGTGTGTGTGTGTGTGTGTGAGCTCCATACTTCCACCCAGCTCTCCCCTCAGATTCCTCACATTTGGTGGGGCTGTGCTGGGCTCCGCTGCGCTGCTGCTCGGCGTTGTGGTCTCCATTTCATTAGCAGTGATCCAGACATCTGATTCTAATCCCCAGGTTTCCCCTGACATACATCTGACTAATGAATGTCAATATTTTGCTTAGTGAGAACTCGGCTGTAAAAAGAGAAGGGGGCTTGGTTAGACTGATACTTTTCTTATACGAGGGACAGGATGGACTCTGTGGTTTGCGGGTGTGTGACGATGAAAAAGAGTTGAGAAGAAAGAGAGACAGATTGAGCGCGAGATAAAGAAAGAATGGTTCCGAAGCTCTGGTGGTGGTGTGTGTGCGTGCGTGCGTGCGTGCGTGCGTGTGTGCGTGTGTGTGAATTC
>JAVQIZ010004887.1:0-32490 GCA_036023535.2 Galaxias brevipinnis
TGGTTGATCCTCCCAAAGCAGTCTTACCTGGAGTGACCTGATCCAACCAGATGTCGACATAGTCGTCTCTGTCCGTACGAGACTGCTCATGGTAGAAACCCAGAGCGTGGAGAAGCTCATGTTCAATCACAGCCTTGTGGTCACACCCAGCTCCAAGAGACAGGATCTGGCCTGTCTGCTGGTCACCTACACTGGAGAAACACCTAAGAGGACGGGGACGGAACGGAATAGAAATAAAGCAGAACTAATGACTTGGACACCTATTTTTTTCACTCTGGACTTGGTGTAACAAAACGCATTGAAAACAATTATAATATTACATCATGTCAACCTACAAACTGACAGCTTGTCTTATGTCTGAATACTATCTCAGTTAATTACTGTGAAATAATCTTTTTTACTTTTGCTTGTTTTGTAGTGAAAATGTGTGGTGGTGTGGTCATGGTGTATGGTAGAATAACATTATAAAACAGCTTTTTATGTATATATTTAATACCTGTAAAAAACAAAAAACAATCCCTAACTATACATATCATACCCTCCTCTTTTTTCAAACTTGATGTATGTCTTCTCTCCTTCATATGGCTTGAAGTCTATGCAAGACTTGAGACGGTACATTTCAAAAGCTTGGTGGACGCAACCTTTGGCATTTAGATCTGATGACAGAGATGGCAACATAGATAAACGTTTCTACCAAGATGACATCTGCTAACACAATGGCAAACAATATTACAAAAATATGAAAAGTCTGACATTATGTTTCTTATAATTAAAGCCACAGATTGTAGAGCTAATCAGAATCAGAATGTTTTGTTTTACCTTGTCTTGTAAAGCGTCTTTGAGCACCTGGAAAAGCGCTACATAAATCTCATCTATTATTATTATTATTATTAAAAGCCATATACAAAATGTCCTCACCCAAGTCATCACCCAGAATGTATGGTATGGGAAACTTCCATCTGTAACCAATGTCAACCAAAGCATTGCGAACTTCCTGTATAGTACAAAATAAGTTATTACATTTTAATAGGTCTTATGACAAAAAATGTTATACCTTAATTTACCCTCACTGAGAAAAAACTGAATAGTGGGCATCTTATAACAACACATACTTACATACATAACATCCCTGAAGAAAATGTTGTCAAATAACTACATAATAAAAACTCACTGGAAGTGCAATGTCCCCTTCAATCAGGTTGGTGTCTGAACCTGATGTCAGTGCAAAGTCAAAAAGGTTATGTTATTAAAGTGTACAACTGATATGTACTTGAGCTATGTATAGAAAGAACAAATAGTTAATTTAATACAAAACAAATGAATGTTCCAGTTCATGTAATATTTTGTATGTGTAGATTAAACACATTTCACTCACCCAAGTTAAGTAGAGGGTTTTCATCTTCACCATTCTCATAAACCTCTGTAGTTGGAAGTAATAATAGTGAAGTTCAACAAAAAGCTAAAAAGATGTGAATGTACCAAATATAACTGAAACAAATATATTTTACAAACCATGCACTTCAGAAGACACAGGTAGCTGAATGAAGAGAAACAAATTAAGATTACTTAAAACATTGACATTTCAAACTACAAAATTTGCATAGGCTACTGTGTAATTTATTCCAATGCTTTGCAAAGTCTCAATTTACACAATACTTCAGGTCCTACACAAATTTGGATTTCCCTATTTGAACTACAGCAACTATTTCACCAAATATGAAGAAGAAAAAATTACCTTATACGAAGTGGCTAGTGCCAGAAGTCCGGCAAATAACAGTATTCTCTGCATCTCAGCCACAAAGAGTGTCACTGGGACAAATGTTCCTCTTGGTTTATAAAAGAAACACACACTGACTAACGAGACCTTTAGCCTTTGATCAGGTTTATGTCAGTGGTAGTGAAGTGCAATGGGAGGCCTTGACATCACAGTGCTGCTTGACAATTAAATCATTTTATGTCCTGGAGGTTACGTTAAGATTATGTGCATATATGGAACAGGTACATTTTCAAAAACTAAAAGATACAACATAAGCTCTGCCACTGAATTGTCTGTTCAACTGTATTTTTGTGGATATTGGTGGCCTAGTAGGTAGGACTGTTACCTGGTGACCAAGGGGTCATGAGTACAAATCCCTAGGAACACCACCACTTTTGTGCAAGGCACTTAGCCCTAAATTGCTCCAGGGGTACAGTCCCTGGGATTTCATTGTAAGAAGTGTCACAAAAATGTAAATGTGAGAGAGTGGGCAAAAATTCAAACTGGCCAATAGGGACCCTGCATAAAGACCACAACGGGACTGTTATACTTTTAGGAGTAAAAGAGCAAGAACCATTAATCTGTGTACTGGCCAGGTACTCCATGAAATTATACAGACGAGGAGCAGCACATTGTGTGTAGTATTAAGAATAGCCTGTAAGAAAAACTGGACTTTAGACATCAAGAAACCTTGTGGAAACAAATAGTATCACTCATATGATAGTTTGCTGCCACCCCCTGGTAAGAGGGGAATAAACATTGCTTCTAGTCAATCTGGCAAGAACAAATTGGTTACAAAACAGTAAGAGAGTTGCAACAGAATTAAATGTTATCTCATAAAAGATATAAAAGTTTTTTTTGTTTTTTTTAATTAAAATACAGAAAAAATAAATAAGATAAGAGGGCTTTCTGAAATGTGGTATATCTCTTTTTTAACCAAAGAGAGCTATCAGAATATGTATACTTTCAAATATAGTACAGTAAATAAATGTAGTCTCTTTTCCTAATAATTATAGCCTAGGATTATTTTTCATTATAAATTCCATTTGTTAAATGTAGTAAACAAACAGAGATTGTCAACTGACTCAAACAAACACATCTTGATAAACAATAACAATTCCTAGTCAGAAAATAACAGGCTTTTCCTGCAGTTGAGTATAAACATTGGCGAGGCCATAACTAATTAAACATAGCTTCATAGAGCAGTTGATCGATTTTCAACTTGACTTCACTCTTGTTCTCATGAGAGAGCCTTTTAAGGTATGGTACCAAACTGAAAAAGAACATCTCATCTTCAGTGTCTTGCATGTGACATTCAACATCTTCAGCACTATTATTATTGTTCGCAATTTCCTCTTTTTTTTGGTCTGTTGACCCATCACTTCCATTATGTTCAGCACACACAATCAACTTCACAGTCCAATTCTATTCGCCAGTTCTGTTGTTCTTAAAAGTTTTTTTCCTTCACTTTCTCTCCATCACCCTCTGAAGGGTATCTCATTGTTCCACATAGATTGACTTTGTCTTTGGCTTTAATGTTAGGGGCAAGAAAACTCATGGCCAGATAGGGCCTCCAGTTTGTACTGAACACATCCATCTTCTTTCTTTTGCTGCTCTATCTTTCTCTTGTGCAGTGTTGTGGTCAGTTTTTGTAGTCAATAAATGAATCCCTTACAGTAGGTGTCCCTAAGACATTTCCGCTTCTTTTTACAGTCTTCTTCTGATGGTCACACCAAGAGTCCAGTGGAAACAAAGCGCATAATGTTAGCGACAGTATCGTTGTGTGGGCAGTTTACATTAGGATAGCAACAATCTACAGTAGAATGCAACAAAGAAAAAAAGTAAAGAAGTGAAAATATGAGCGTAGTATTAGCTGTTAATTTTGGTGAAATTGAACATGAACATGGTCACATGCATTTGGCTACACTGTCTAGACAGTTTACTTTATCGACTACTTGTGAGAAATGTCACAAAAAAGTTGTTAGCCCACTAACGCAGTCATAAGTTGCTACAACGTTGCTAGCTCTACTTTAGTTAAGCAATTATGATGGCGAACGTTCGCTAATGTTACCTGATAAGTGTACTTTGCATGCTTGCTCACATCTTTCCATGCTTCACAGCTTTTAAAGAGGCGTTCTTACACGTTTCCAATGTTGTGTTATACAATGATGGGTGCGAAAATACAGCTACACTTATCGGCTGCGTTGCCATATATTTCTTTGATACTAATTCGTATGAAACGTTTAGTTATTTTAAGTGTGGGTAGGGTGAATTCGTCGAAACGACTGTGGTTGCATGCGTGCTGACAACTAGCTAGCCAACAGCTAGTAATACATAGGCGATTGCCTTGGCTGAAGCAGCCTAGTGAGCGTGCTTCCCATCTCTCATATTTCTAGACACTATTGCAGAACATATCAATGTTAACACACTAATTGAATAGTGTTAGTGGACTGGGGAAAATACACACTTAACATGGCTTTAACAAGAAGTTTATTTAGCAACCTCGCGATACTTTATGTATCCAGTGGGACATGGTGTGCAGGACGAGGTGGCCGAGTGGTTAAGGCGATGGACTGCTAATCCATTGTGCTCTGCACGCGTGGGTTCGAATCCCATCCTCGTCGACAAGTTTTGATTTTGTCATACTTTTGACGGCATGGACTGCTAATCCATTGTGCTCCGCACGCCTGGGTTCGAATATCATCCCCCTCGGTAAGTTTTGATTTTGTCATACTTTTGACGGCATGGACTGCTAATCCATTGTGCTCTGCACGCGTGGGTTCGAATCCCACCCTAGTCGATGTTTTTTCACAATGCAAAGAACACACAATAAAAACAAACGTAGCTGATATACGTATTTTATTATTGATGTACAGTCTACAAGTTAATATCAATAGCATGATAAACACCCCTTAAATAACATTGCATAATCTAAAACGATTTTATTATGTTGAAGGTTTTGATCATTCCTCATTGTCAGCTTCATAGCCCTTGTTGTGAGCCCCTTGATTTCCATTATCAGAGTTCATATCGTTAGATGTAACAAATCCAGGCAGGGCTACATTAGAAGTAGTTGCCCCATACTCAAAAATGCTTTGTCTGGTAGTAGAGAGTTGAATTGTCTCAGCCCCAGCTTCACAGTGACCTTTGGGAGTAGGTTTGCTGCCATCATCCTAGAGGTTAGAGAAAAACATTCAGTTCATATGGTTTTGCTGCTCTTTAACAGAAAATACTTAGTCCGATTACCTGTTTGTTAAAATAAAATAATACATTTTATTATTATAAAATTAAACATGACCAATTGTGTGCTGTGCTGTCAGTAGAATAAGCACTACAGAAGAACAACAGAAATAATAGAGCATAAACCCTTACAGCAGTTACTTTGTTGTCACGGTGATATTCATCTATAGCATACTGGTATTTAGCTGCATTTAGACCGAGCAGACCAGCCAGTTTTTCTCCAAGGAAATCACAAGCTGAAGAGGAAATAAACCCTATTTAAGATATTATCATAATAGACCTTATTGTCATATGTTTAACTTTCAATGCATGTTGTAGGGAAACAACAAATAATACAAACCAGAACAATATTTAGACATATACTTTGTAGTTTTTCTCTACAATCTGATACATTGACACCTTTATGTATTTGTACACCAGCTAAAAATCTATCAGTCCTAATAATTCAGTACTTACAACGTAGTGACGTTCTTCCAACCAATACAACAGCATTCTTCCACAAGGATTTGGCCTTTTTTGGAAGAAAAAACAAGACAGAAAAAGACGTTTTTTTTAAGATGTCTTATGAAATAAAGAGTAAATTAATGAATGAACAGTTATTTTTTAAGCAGTTTTTCACCTTCTCTGTTGGTTCTCTGAAAGCTTGTCTGGCAGATGACTTTTCTTCTTCCTCTTCATCTTCCTCACTGTCCTCCTCTAGTGTCTCTCCACTAGAAAAATAGATGACCTTCTTCCTTTGGGACTTAAAAGAACCACCAAACGCTGTCTCCTGAAAGTCAAGAGTGGTTGTTTTCTGGAAGGAGACATCAATCAGGAATGATATAATTACAATCTGCTGTGGCTGCCTGTCCTTCTCTGTGGCTTCCTGAATGTAATACACATATTCCTGTTTATTCACAGATTTAAAAAGTTCTTTACCTGTGTAACCATGCAAAGGTATGCACCCAAAAGGTGTGTCGTATTCGCGTGCCACTTGTGTTACACTTGAGCTCTAAAGACTTCTTTAAATGCCAAAGTAACAACAGTACGTATATATTTGACAACGGATAGTCATAAAATAAATGTGCATAGGTAGACTCACTGTTTATGAACTGTCAGTACATTACAATTGCATTACATGGCTAGGTTTTAACCTAAAATGTCACTAAATCACTTGTCCGATTAGCACTTACTTCCTTGTTACTGTCACACATTATTCCCACGGAAAATGTTCTCCCTTCCTTGTGCTGTATAACAGTGCATCGGAGGTTTTCTCACTTCAAAGGACACATATTTATGACAAACCCAGTCTTCTGGGTTGAAAATGCCAGATTGGACCAGATTGAAGTCCTACCTTTGTCTTGAAATCGGATACTTAGTTTTATCAGGTTAGTTTAAGTAGCACTCAACAAGAGTCAACAATAGAAGGCAGCTGCCATTGGTGAATGATTATTCTAGTTTCGTTATTCCAGTCTATGGGTGGAGCTTGTTCCACTGTGTAAAATTTCAAGCGTTATTGTTAACTAATATGCTCTGAAGTGAAGGTTATTGGTGCTAAGGTAAAACAAACAACGAAAGGGCACGCTAAACAACAGACCAAAATGTTTGTACACCAAAGCATGAATAATCAGGTCTCATGAATAGTTTATTTCTATCTGAAGGACATTTTCAATTGACATCAATACATAATGACACGTATGTGTGTACACTGTTAATACGATACTTCATCCCCATATTATGTCGAAACAGTTGTACAGAAAATGGGTCCAAATGCCACACTATTTATATATAAACAAACCAGGTATAATTGGTATGTTATCAGCCAGTTCTACCAGGTCACAGAATGGAATAGCATATATTGGCCTTAAATAATTGGTAATAGATTCAGTTGAGTCACAATGTTCCTCTTATGTCTGTATTACAGTTGGGATATAAAGTGCAAAGGCATCACTATGTGCCTATGTAATAAAAAGGTAATTGAGTAACTTTCACAAACATATATTGTGTTATTTTCCTGATTGTACAATTGCCTAGATCAAGGCTTTCCTACTATACTATCATATACCATATGGTTAGAAGCACTTAACAATTTATGGTTGGTCAAAAAGCTAAAATTAGATTATTTCTCCTTACATCTCAATGGGAGATCACTGATTAGCCAGGGAAGCTGACCATGTGCCATAACTAGATAAGACAATCATTCAATACTTGTACATAATCAGTGTTGCGTTGACCTGTTGAAGTACTTTTAAAAAAAAAAAAGAAAAAAAAAAGTGCTGTCCAGTTCGTTGAGAGGCTATGTCATACAACATGATCATACCATTAAAATGAATGCATACCGTGTAAGAGTATAACATCATAACAATATACAAGTAAAATATCAATTCATACACTTTTAGATTTACAGACCAACTTCATTTGAAATAATGATTTAGTTTTTTTTACTTAAACGTCAATAACATGTTCAACAGCTTAAACTAGTAATTGACCCACCCAGGTAGTATTTATCAGTTACTGGTCTCATCGCCAGTCTATATCTTCTCTTGTTAAGTCTCCAAGAAGAAGCATTTCACACAAAACAGCATAAGCAAATCTCACCAGAAAAGAGTCAAAACAAGCTTATGCAATTCTTGTTTTTGCTGATACAATGAACTGTTTTATATTTAAGTTCAAGGAACATTACTTTGCTCAAATAATAACATAAAAAAGCTAAACCCTCTTTTGATAACCATTTAAAGTAAGATTGTAAAATGATCCTGGAGTGCTCACTTAAATATCACCAATGTTTTTTAACGTAATAAATAAAGATATAATATTGAAGTTGTTTATTTCACAGAAACCCACTAGCTAGTAAAATTATCAACAAATTCATTAATGATTTTGTCCACTCCCATTAATTAGTGTTGTTCGTATTTAAACTGAATTGTGAACCTAGAAAACTTAAAAAGTTCAAAAGTAACTACAATTGATAAGTCATGCATCTTAAAAAAATCACTGATAATAAAACAGTTAGACTAAAGGAAAATATATATAAAATGATTCAATCAAATTTATGCAGTTTGGTTGTGTTTTCTATGTGTTTGTTCTAGATTTACCATCCCTCTAAAAAGTAATCCTCATTTACCAACTACCTAGCCTACCTGTCCAAAATATGTTTATAATATTTTTTAAACGGTTTCTAATTGATGATACAATCCTGGTTTCCTTGGAGTTGTGTTTCACTGACAAGTGAAATCCATTGTATCTCAAATCAAGCACATATCAAACCATTTAAAATACATTATATTTCGACAGGATCTGTCTCAGAGGCCATTTTACAGTGCACTTAATAAACACGTTTCCATTATCAAAACAATGTCTGGGAAAATCAGACCGCAAACACCAGAGACAATTATAAAATCATCCCAGTTTTAAAAAGCAATCCATCTAATAAGGCAAATTTATCACTACGAACAGTACCATTCAAATTTATCCAAGGCAGTGTTCACACTAGATACAATTATAATGCTCTTTGGGTCTATTTCTTTCCATTTGTATAATTCCCTAAAATTCCATAAAAAAGCCATGAGTATGACAGGGAGTTTGGCGTGTTTTTTAATTGCCACTTTAGACCAACAAAAACAAAACTGCACTCTAGGAACACCAGCCCACTCCTGTTAGAAGCAGTGCCCAATGCATTGTTAGCTCACAAAACATTGCTGCTTCTGGTCATGAAGGATGAGGTAATAATTAAAGGTCTCTGTGGATTTCAAGGTTCGCCAAACCAGACACAGTTATGTGTAATGATAATGGAAATGTGGTTATCAAATAGATCAATCAACAGGCCTGATTAGCTACTCCATATCAGCATAATGTAAAAAAAACAAAAACATTATTTTACAATGGAATAAGCATAGAAAAGAAATGACACTTCCTGTGGAGGTTTTACTTTTCATGGAAAGGAAATGGACTCCATCATCATCATCATCATCGTCGTCATCATGTGAGATGGAAGTGAAGGTCCAGACTCGTTGATTGATGCTACAGTGTTTAGTGTTTAGGAGAGGACACAGCCAGTGTCATTCTGAGGCTTCAGGTCCGGCTCCTTAACCGGCTTCACCTCCTCGTCCTGCTGCTTGGCTTTGGCCTGGAACCCAAAACGGCAGGAGGACAGGAGGTTAACTAAGCAATTAATTAATTTAGCAATTTCAGCTGAACATTCAGTTACTTTAGGTCCCATGTATCTTTTAGTACTGTAATTTGTTATTATACTGTGTAAAAACAACACTTAAAAAAGTCCATGTCAGCAACACCAACCAACCTGTGAGCCTAATAAATGTAGGCCTTTTACAATATGTTTTTGCTTTGCAGTGTTCATGTGCGAGTTTTTTTATTTCTCGGGTTGATTTCCGTACCTTCTCGTCTTTGGCCCCCTTAGTAAGATCAAAGGTGTTGTAAGTTTCAGGTGTGCACTGTTCGCTAAGGGCCGGGAACTCAAAGGCAATTGGCTCAGCCAGGCCGTAGCTAGCCTTCAGCTCCAGCTGCAGTGCCTCAGCAGGAACCTTGTGGAAGTAGCTGATGAATAAAACAAAACAACAAATCATAGTTCTCATTATCATCTAAAAATCAATAGAGAGAAATCGAGGCAGTGAGCGCAACAGGTTGGTTTAGTTAAGAGCTATCATATGAGCGTGTGTTGGCATGCCTGTGTGAATATGTTTGTGAGTGTTCATGTGTGTACACGCATCTCTGGGTGTTTATGAGTGTGTGTGTGTGTGCGTATCGGTGCATGAGTAGGTGGTTATCTATCTGTGAGTGTCAATGTTTATGCGGTGTGTGTGTAGCTTAGTTATGTGTGTGTGTGTGTGTGTGTGCGTGTGTGCCTGGCAACACTCACATGAACCCGTTCTCTCTCTGACACTTCTCCAGGGTGTTCTTGATCAGGCCACCCAGCTTGAGGAAGAACAGCTGCTCAGAGGGCTTGGCCGTGCTGCCTGGTCCTTTGGTCTGACGGTACTCTTTACACAGGGCCTCAGCCCGAGAGTAGTCTAAAATACAGGCAGGAAGGCAGGCATCCCACATTACAGTACAGTGAGAGTTTTTATAGTTTAAATGACGTCGGCATCGTAGTATTATTTACAATTTTTGTTCTTTCAATCTATCTGTGTATTCAATTTCATTCACAGAAATAAATTGACTTGAGAAGAATCTTTTAACTTTGTTTTTGGGCCAAGAGTATCCAAGCATAAGTTACACTTTAGCTTTGTCACATGACTGAGTCTGAATGTGTGTTAACAACACAGTGAAAGGCAATACGTCAGCATGGTTGGGTGCTAATGAACCTAATCCCCTCGACAGAGGTACCCACACTTCTCCGCCTCCTGAAGGGACCTAATAGCCTCTCCACACTTGTCACTTCCGAGCAGAGTCTGACCATGGTAACAGTAGGCCTGCAAAGGAAAGGAAAGACTGAATTTCACTCAATTTCAAGTTTAACAACTAAACACAATAATTACAAGTCACCAGTCTCACGTATACATGCAATGAGTCATGGAAAATATGAGACTAGTAAATCAGAATGTACATATGCCAGAAAAGCTTTTTTTTCGGTAATGATAGGACCAATGGGAATTTAAGCCCCATTACTATCACTTCGGTAATATAAGCACAAATTATGCTCCACAATTTTTCACAGTACATATATTTGTATTGTTTATTGGACAACTGGATGAAATGACCCCACCCCCATGTAATATTTTATAACCTGGGACTTACATAGGCCATGTAGAAGTGCTGCTTCAGCTGAAGGTACTTTCTCCACTTACTGCTACACTCTGGTTCCAGGGTATTCAGTGTGTGGTCTGGAAAGAGATGAAAAAGCATTTAATAGGCTATTATATAATAAAAAGGTATTTTGTTTTTATATACTATTAAAAGCAAGTTGTGTATTTGCAAACCAATGAAACAACATATCGTCAATATTTCAGCATGACAAGTGATAAACATATCTGATGTAAACAGAATAAAAGCTACAGGAAACTGCCACAGGCTGACATATGATACAGAAAAAACGATTTTGTAGGTCCATGTTTTGTTTAGCACACAAATAAGATGTTGACATTTGAATAACAAAAGCGATTGGGTGAAAGGCGACACCACGCACTTCAACACTCACCAGCTTTTTGATAGAAGTTAGCCGTCTCGTAAGATAAGGCCGCAATCAGAGTGGCGTTATGTTTGAGCTCAATCGCTCTAGCAATAGTCACTGTAAAACGAGTGAATAGTTATGGTTAATGACTGCAACATCAGCTAAATCATGATGCCCATTTCATATCTATTTTATAAACTCTCTAGTACTTGTTTTAAGAATAATGCATACTTTTATTTAACTTTCGAGTTAAAGTGTTGTGCAAGCCCTGTATGCAAGACATTATGACACAGAAATAGAAAGAAACATTTAAAAATCATCATTTTCAGTTCTCAGATATTTTATTAATATGTGTTTCAAAACTTTTCCTATGGTTACCTTCCTGTGCCTCGGCTTGGCTTTGAACAATGTATGTGTCAATCACTCTAGGTTCCAGGTCGCGGCCTTTCTCTGCTGGTGTGATGAGGCGGGGAATGTGTGCTTCCTGTGAAAAAATGTAACAAAGATTAGTGTTCGTAGATCCATTAGCACAACCTGGCATTATCAGGAGATTGAATGAGAGGTAAATGCCCACTGAGCTGTAGCCAGCACAACCAAAAACTTAATAGGGAACATGTGAAATTATCTGCTCATATTGATACCCTGAGATGTTTGAAGATCCCAGCTGCATGTTTTAGGCTCTTGTGGACTTCTTTTGCTTCAGCCTCTGTTACACTGCAATGAAAAGGGTCAAATTAAAATGTAATAATTTAGAGATGGAACCAAACTGTACTAAACCAAACCCAAACAGTATTTAAAAAACAGCACTATGTCTAATGCACTTTGAATCACTAATTAATTGACAAATTGCAGTAACAAAATACAAAATACAATGCAACCAAATATTCAAAGTACTTACTTTTCTTTTCCAGCAAGTCTTGAAGCAAACTTGGTAAACCAGATGGCCACATTAAAAGCCATTGAAACCAGCTCAAAGATGGCATCCTGTTGGGCACTAAGGAACAGCAAATAGGTAGAAAGTAGAGAAAGAAAGATATCCATGGTGTACATTTATTATTTATGTATTTATTGTATTGTTTAGCACACACAAAGCACTTTGTAACATTTGTTTTGAAAAGTGCTAAATAAATAGATATTTATTATTATTATTATTTATTATTATTATTATTATTATTATTATATTTTTTACCTTGGTGTGTTTCCCTGTAAAGTGTCAGTCCACTTAAAGTTTTGCATAAAACGAAGTTTGTTCTCCTGTGTGGTGCCATCAAGAGACGCAATGAAGCCTATCACGTCAAACAGAAAACAAAAGAGGCAGCTTGTTAATGGCAATGTGACATGGTCAAATATTAAGGTTAGTTTAAGAGAAGAGGGAGTACACACCAATTAATTTAAAAGGCTCTTGAACTTGAGAACATATTCATCATATTAATTAAAATACTGAACATAACGGAAGTGTGTTACACCAAGAGCCTTTGTTAGAAGAAAAAAAAATTAGGACATGTGTATATTTACCTTGTAAAAGGGAGAAGTAAGCATCTGTAGCATTTTTCATGATCTCAGGATTGCAGGTGAGATCCGTAAACATCTCAAGGAGTCTTGCCCTGCTTGTCCTCAAATCACTGATGGGCAAAGCAAATTACAATGAGAACTTCCTAACTAATAGAACAGAATACAAAACTTGTCCTCGAGCCTTGTCAACGTTAACCATAATTCACCATGGCAAAATACAATTTATTAAATTATCAATAACTGTTAAAAAAAAAGAAATTTATGAAACTGCTCAAATTAATTTGAATTAATATTCAATTAAAAAAAATATGAATATTCAATTGAAACCCTCATGCTAGTATCCCTCATGCTAGTAAATGTGCAAGAACGATGGATTATCTAACTCTAGTTGTTAATAACAGCCCCGTTACGTACTTGCATATTTTGTTTGCAGCAGGGCTTCCAGCCACCCCATAGAAATTGAAAGAGACAGGTGCGGTCGCCTTCAATGGGTTTCGATGGAACCAATGTGTCATACTGTCGCTTGAATGGAGAACACTCCTGTAATCTGGATTGCCGTAGAAAAGTATAAAAATGAAGGAACAAAAATAACTCAAACACTCCTCAGATTACACTAATGACCCATACTGTTACTAACTAGTTAGGAAGTTCGCCTATATTAATTACATGATACACCAATTTGAGTTGGTTACCAGGTCTTTTAAAGAACATGTTACTCTTATATACTGGTCACAGGCTCAAGAAAAAATATAATTTTCTTCCTGACATTGGATGCATTTTCACAGACAGGATGTATTAAAAAAATTCGATGGTATATTCTGTGACATTGTTGGATTACATTTTAGCTTTGTGCCGTTTGTTGCCTATTCTGCCTGTGACGTGTAAAGCTACTTAAGTCACTGTTTTTAAAGAAGTGTGCAAGTGTTCTATAATTACCTCTTTCTAGTTCTAGTACAACAGTAGAACTTCTACTAGGCCTAGCTAGCCGGGGAAATGGCTAGTAGTTAGCTGGCTATCGTACGTACGCTAGCAAACATCCTCCTCAACCGTAGGAAGCCAACATAGTTAGCTTTGGGAAAATGTAAAGATACAATACAATTTTGTCATTTAAAGAACAAAAAAGACTTGACAAGCAACTCTTAGCTTGCTCGTCTCTTCGCTACTCGCTAGCATAACTAGCAATAACAGTAAAGGTTTGCCAAGCATTTCCTTAGCCGGGTTCTTTAGCTGCTGCTGTGTGAGAACGCTTGAAATGTAAACAGTTAGCGTTAGCTTGATCAATTGATAAGAAAAACTGACAAAAAAAAAACAGTTCTATGCAAATAGTGATTTAGACGACAAGCTAAAGTACATAGCTCAAACAGTATTTTATCTCAAAATGTTAGCCAAATTACCTTGTTTATTTTGAGTTCTGGATTGCTTAGTCCCTTTGGTTTTGCTATGAAAATTCCGCGGCTGTCAACGGTTCACTTCCGGAAATACAAACGAAAGGTATTCCGACCAGTTAATAGCACGGTTTTCAATCATGTGATATTTTATTTTCTTCAAACTGACGTATACCTCGGATTAGCGTTGTATTTTAAAGCTCAGACGTTTTACCATCAGGAGTCATGAAACTGATGAAAGACCCGTATCCCGGGCCATTGCCATTGTTCAAAAATGAAAAACATGCATTGTTTAGGAAAGCAGAAACTTTGTTAAGTGAATAATAGTTGTGTATTCATTAAAAAAAATTATCACAAGACAAGAAAAGTCAACTGGTTTTATTTCTCCATGTGTTTCAACATATTGGTTGACATTAGAGTACAGAGCTGTCTGTTTCTGTCTAAGTCCTGAATAAATGGACACACGCAAGACATTTTGACAAAAGAAAAATAGATTTTGCTCTATTTTAGTGATTGTGTAAGCTTAACACAGGTTTATTACATTGTAAACACCCCCGAGCTCTAGCTTTGTTTGAAAACATCTCCCTGTGAAATAGATTGTGCTATACCGTCAACTATGTAGGTAAAAAGCTTGAAACATAGTTTCATTCTTCCGTTTTAGGGAAATGCACAAGCCTTTGCAAAAAAGACATACCAGTCCACTTCAGCACAACTTAAAAATCCCATTCAACAGTTGGGATTGTAGGGTAGTTAATTGTATAAGCAGAGGCACGTTTGGTCAGACTTCAGAAAACATGAAATACTGGAGGCCTAAATTATTAATTTCATTGTCATAACTAACATTCTTATAACAAAGTATGTGCAAATTAATAAAGACAACCAGGAATACACGACAACTGCAATTTTTTTTTTTTTAAACTAAAAAAAACATCAATTTGACCCTTGGTCTTGTTTAAGTGTGGTCAACATTCATCACTACTAAGAGAGAAAGCCACTGTCAGCAGTATTGGCTCAGTGGTAAAAAAAAATAAAACAAGTTTCAAAATAGAATGTATACACATAAACCATGTCCAACCATAAACAGTGGCCAGTCCTAACAAGAAGTTTAAAAATTGTATCTTGCAAGTATGGTTCTATGTTAATGCTCTATTATAATCCAAACAAAGGTCTGATCATCACACATGGATTTTTAAATATTAATTATTTAGGTGATGGTACCATACAAGTATTATGTATTATTATTTCTATAGATTTTCAAGCTGTATCATTGAGACTAATGTTGAGAACCAATTTCTAACAAATATTCATATGCCTGTAGGCCGATCCAAATGGTATAGATGGGCAAGATTGGTAGATCAAACCTGAATGCAAATAAGAACATAAAAAATTGGACTCTGAGGCAAACAAAAATAAAAAATCTTTGGCAACCTTGTAGAGTTAGGGATAGACGTGTCAACCATTATTTGAGTTATCAAGCAAGCTGCATATACAAAACATAGCATTCCCAAACCACATTTGGTCCTCAACCTTGGAAGACCTCATTGAAAAAAAACAATATAAACAAAACACAACACAACCTAACCTTTGAACACCCTGAAAAAGTTGTGTGTATAAATGGCACATTTTCGCCAAGCAAAAAAACACGACATCTCTATGCATAAACTTTCTGTTTGTGAACTCCCATAACAATAATTCACAGACGTTTGGCATAGTTTTTACACAGAATATGGTCGCGGATATCTCCCCATCCTCCATTTTTCATGTGAGGCTTGTGCGCAACAGACTCGGCGGCTGATAGAACCAGAGACTGTGGGAAAAGACTGCTCTTGGCCTGCGCAAGGGCCTCCTCTGCCTTCTGTAGCGCCCACTCCGGCCTGCAGTTCCCTTTCTGGTGCAAGCCGCAGTTCCCAGTGTGGAGAACCCGGGATCCCTGGGCCACAAGCACTTTGAGGGGTTTTGATATGCAAGTCCCTGACAGATGCTGCAAGGTCCAATCCCAGTTATAGTCATCATATGTGCAATAGTCATCACTGCACCCCATTAGTTTGTAATATAATTCCCTAGAGATACCCATGCCTATGTTGTGCATGGTTGACATCCAGCTCGTTGTCAGCAACTTGTTGGAGAGGTTGGTAAAATCATTCAAGCTGTTATGATTGCCCAAAGTAAGCATGTCACAGTCTGGGCAGTTACTCTTTTGAAAACTAACCATCTCCTTGTAGAGGTGGTAAAAATCAGGCAGAATGTAGTTGTCCTCTTCCAAGAAGATAACAAAACCACTATATCCCTGAAGGGCCTGCACACGCTCCCACACAAAATGCATTTTCCACCACCAATGGTGCTTCGTTTGGGTGATAGATGCTTCCCTATAGTGGCCGTAGGAGTCAGGGTGCTTGGCGTTGAGGCATCCTATTTTCAAGGCATCGTCCTTGGATATGTCTCGTGGGCAGTCCATTTTATCCTGCCCAGGAAATTCACTAGGATACAGCTGAGTACTAAAAGGGAAGTATATTTGCAAGACCTTGCAGAAAGTT
Organism: Galaxias brevipinnis; assembly: GCA_036023535.2. NCBI lineage: Eukaryota > Metazoa > Chordata > Actinopteri > Galaxiiformes > Galaxiidae > Galaxias > Galaxias brevipinnis. Next base: position 16,534 of record JAVQIZ010004887.1, read on the forward strand.
ATTCCCTGAACAATGGTGTTGATTTCCTCTGAAAAATAATCATGGCTAAAAATTAGCAGGAACTTCTGGACCTCCGAAGCTTTTTCGAATGCCTTGATGAGTATTTTAAGGTACTCAGGTCTGTTGTGGACCTGTATAACTAGCACCAGTTGAGGCTCCCCAGGAAACGTATTGGCGTTGAAAACAAATTGCTTGTAATTTGCATTGAAAACAGACTTTGTCATCTCTGGCACAGAACCAAACTGAAACTTTAACATCTCACCGGAGTGAATGTTCTCCTGTGAAACACTTTGAACAGTGCTATCATCCGGTATCATTAATACACGTGTTGTAAACATAAGAGTCAGAAGTATGACGGAAACACCAAAGAGAAGGAGAAGATTCTTTTTAACGAGTCGAATCCTCATTTTTGCAACGTTAAGGCAACCTTTGGATGAAATAACATAACTTATGAATCACCCACATTTTTCATTGTGAACTTCATTTTTGTCAGCACTTTATAACTTTGTATCCTGTCACGGAGTTGTCTACTGAAATTCAAGAAAACAACATAGCAAAATGAAGTGTCAAAAGTTACTGGTTTATGGCTTCTTTCGCAAACTTGATTGTTTACATTGACGTTGTCATCTGCAATCGGCTATTCGAAGTTCGGCTTTCGCATCTGAAAGTAGCACATCATATGTAAACATTAGCGTAATATGGCAAACATTCAGCTAGAAAAGTTTATTATGGGAACTAATTTATTAGCTATTGGTAGTTCGACTTACCGAAGTGTCATGTGTCACCGCGCTCGCACCAGGAAGAAGAAAATAAGGTATAGCCTACTTTATCGAATGGTAAAATGACTCACTCAAGTTGAGTGCTGACGTGTACTATGCAGCCAACGGGAGTTCACATGATTCCTGGTCAACGAATCAGTATCTTCCTACCTATGGTTGTGTAATTTGAGAAGGAACAAAGCTAAGTGACGCGAGCCTAGTAAATATCTAGATGAAATCGGCAACATTGATTATGTTATTTGTGCTCTTAACTTTGGCCAAATTCATCAATTACTTTGTAATTGTACTTGTAATTTGTCATTTAGAAGACCGTCCCGTACATATGGTGTAAATTTGACTTTAATTTCAAAGATTTGAATATATATTGAGTCTGTGAAGGATTGCATTGTAGCCCCCTTGCCAGGCAGGTTTGACAGGTTTGTTTTGTTTTAGTTTATTTGCTCTTGATCTACAGTCTAGACATAGAAAGAGGTGTAATGAAAGAGAAAAGTGAGTATGCAAGAGAAAGTAAGGGCAGAGAGAAAGTAAGGACAGATAATGAAAAGATAGATTTGTAGGAGTTGTAGGTACAGATATAAGTAGAAATATTAACCGAATATTTAAGTATAAAACAGTAGGCCTAAGTGTGTAGAACCACAAGGATGTAAATATGTTTCAGCATCTCATTTTAATTTGTGGCATGTTGTTACAACTACGTAACTGCAAAGTGGCACAACCCATAATCAAATTTTGTGGTGTGCCACAGACTCACAGTGTCAAAAAATAACGACCTGAAAAGCCTTATTCATAGTGAAACTTTACCTGTTATTTCCCGACCTTTTACTTAGTTTTGGTTAAGATGTTTATCCAGATGTTTGTCCAGGCCAACATAAATGTTACAGAAAAATAGATTGGACATGCATTTATTTGCTGTACAGAACACTAACGAAATATTTTTAATCTGCTAGGCTTGCTAGGCCCAACTAAACCATTAATTAAAAAAATAAATCAAAGCTATTAAAACGTTTTAAAAAAAACAAGAAAAAAACAAAAAACTACTTTAAGCTTGTGAGTCATAAGTTCCCAGTAGGTGGTGCCATTTAACCAAAGACGACATATCCTGCCTATTTGACTGTTGTCCCTTATCCTCCAATCTCGCCCAGTTCTGTAGTCTTATTCAAGAAAAGGTGATTCAGTACCTTTGTCTAGCCAAGAACTACACATATCTCACAGTTACACACATCTGCATATGATCTGTAGTGCAAACGATAGGAGAAACCCAGTAGTTTCAGAAAAGGTTCCAGTTAAAAAAGTTAATTGAATGAAATCAATTTAAATAGTAGATGCATTGCTATTGGCTTCTGTCACGCTGTTGTTCTCGCTAGAGGCCTGCAGTCCATCAGTGTCTATCTCATGCCGTGTGAGACACCAAGCTGCTGTTTTTAATGATCGTTTTGGACCAAGGCCGCATTTGGCCGATTGTGTGAGGAAATCTGTGAACGTTATTAACTTGCAGAGTTCTGGATCAGACGTTTAAACAGGATGGGAAGATCATTTGTGTTTGTATGACGGACATGAAAACACATTCCTTCACACACACACACACACACACACAGTTCACTTGTCTGACAGTAAAACATTGCTCTGCATTTGCAGCATGCTGCAGCACCAGTACACACTGTCCTCTACTCACAAACAGCAGGAATGTGTAACCAATCAATGAGCAACATGACAGTAGGCCTATTATTCAGCCAAGAGGGCGATACATTGAACAAAATGCAGCTTTGTAAATTCTAAAAAGCCAGAAAGAATTGGAAATGTGTATGATTTGTTATGTGCAAACATAGGTTTCCAAGTTGAAGTGAACTTCGCACAGATACAGTTTTGTTCAACTCCTCTGCTTTTTTCCTGCTGCCCAAGCAAAACCAGCAGACTCCATTGCGTTACCTGGTACAAGTTTGATATCCCCCTTCTTACCTGAAAAACGTACATACTACTACATAACTACAGCAAACGTGTCATGTTTTAGGGTTATGCTTATTCGGCTTACTCTCATTCTGTTTTTAAAGATATGGCCCTAAAGATTCGTATTCCTATTATCTATGTTGTGTTGTGACTAGTTACCGGTGTTTCATGTTATCTGGGTATTCAACGTATGAGACGTTATCATGCATACTCTCGGAGTGCAAGGCTTATGGGGAAAGACCAGAGAAGTGTTGGAGCTTGTATAGGGAATATACAAAATACACAGAGATTCCACTTTTTATTTTGTCAGCTGGAAGACATTACATTAACTCCATCCAGTCCTGGCAGAACTTATGGTGAGTAATGGACTGAAGTAAGAGTCAAAAATAGTTTTTTTATTTTACTGGATGAAAATATTTATACAAATTGTGGGTTTTTTTGTAAGAGAGAGATCTCAAAAAGTAATTTAGGTAATGTCAAGGTATGAGGTTAACAAAGCCATATTCCTTGCATTAATAATAAGTAATACATAAACCTTAGGGCACCTTCTATTTTGTGTATTTTTTTTTTTTTTAACTTTTAGTCACATCTGCAAAATAGTAATAGTAGTATGATAGTATGCACACATATACTCACATTTTGGAGAGTGGGAAAGGGGGGTGCATGGGCAATCTGTACACATAAATTCAATGGTAGCTAAACATTTAAATTATCCTCAAATTGTTTTTACAGAACCATCTGTAGATGTTCTATGCTTAAGAGTGGGGCTTGAGTTATGTGGGAGCCAGTGGGAGCTGAGCTTCCATAAGAAGGGGTCTGAGCTCCCATGAAAGCAGTAAAGCCATACATCTGTGGGGGTCGCCAATACAGTGCACCGGTTAAGATATAATTTATTTATCTCTGCTACTATGCTATGCTGCTATGTTAGAGACCCCCAAAAAGCTCAGATTTGAACTCAAACTCTGCTTAAGAGATCTTCAAAATGACTCATGCCTTGTCCGCAGTTCATACCTTTGGAAAAATTACATAAAGAAATGACCAAAAGTCCTTTTCAGCTACGTTATTCTTCTGCTAACTCCTGATTCCACGACTATAGAAGATGGTTAAAACCAGCTTAATCAAAGCAGAAAAACATATTCTGTATGCTGAAATTCTTGTCCAGAGTAAGTCATCTTAAGGCATGTTAAGATGTATAACACTTACCAGTTACTGCATATAAAATAAAGGGTTGATAGTCAAATTAGAATGCTTTTCTGTAACCTAAGTAGAATCCTACAGGGATTTATATGGGATCATATATCCAAACAAACAGTTCCAAAACATTAAAGCCATATATTTGCTATTGTGATGTCAAGACGAAACAAATAAGGCTTAATGATCATGAATATTTTTGTTGCTATGCTTTTGTGTGCTATTTTATTCTTTGGTTGTTTCAATACATCTACAGAGTGTATGACTCATCCAACTCCAGTATGTTTCATTACTCTGTCAATCAATCTAGGAACTGATCAGCAACACCACTTGATGTTCATAGCTCTCTTCTTGTGTTCCTTATTAAAAACTGAAAACAACAGTGCCTGCAGCGAATGCCATCCTCTGTTTGTTTTTCATGTTTAATAATATTCATTAAATGGGGCTCTGTTCTTGCGCAGGCTGCAGAATAGATAAAGTATGCAAGTATCGTTTCCAGGGAAACCATGTGTTCGGAGTGTGATTTCCTTAATGTGTTGTTATGTTCTGCACTTACTATGTTTATGTTGCCTAAAAGATAAAGAAAAAAGGTTTGTAGTTCTTTCCTTGATTTCAATTTACTCGTTTCAATAAGGACAGCTCTAACATGCATTCTGGACGTTTTTGCTGGATCAAAATAAACTGTCAAACAAATAGAAAATGCTCCTACTCAAACATGAATGATTACTCAACATGGACAGTGAACACTAAGCTACTTTGAGTGAGTGGTCATCCCATTATCCCTCTGGTAGTGACAAAAAGCCGACATTAGAATCTTAGATCCATCCAATACAGTGACTAATGTAATGTTAGAACACACAATACAGTCATTCTTTGCCTTCAAATGTCCTTTATGAATCTCAGGCAGTGTCTCAAAACAACTGAACAGAACACATTGCGAACGGTTGGAAACGATCCCTGGTTCCTAATGTGTTCCACATTTTCTGCCGTGATTTTTATTGTGAAATAATGACTATTGTTGTCAGAGCCAGGGACATACTGGTCACACACATTGGTACAGTGGTTTTAATTATCTAAATAAACATAATGTAGCTTAGAGTATGAAAGGGAGTTTGATTATCTTCAATTGTATCACGTTAGTGCTTGATTATTTTTTTATTAAACTAGTTCAGTTAAAGTTCTCAAACTCTAAACAGTTTTGTACCCAAACTGAAAATAGTCCCATAATGGTGGTATATTAAAAGGAAAGTAGGAAGTCAAACAGATAATGTAAAAAAAACATTCTGCCTAGATCCAGACCTGTTATTGTTGGTCAGTTCGTATTTCACAAGAAAAGATTTTCCACAGGGCCTCACAGTAATATAGCTCACTATGCACTCACATGCTTTATACTATAACAAAGAACCACAACAATACTACAGTGACATTCTGCAAGGCTTCAGACAGATGTTTCTACTCAAAATGTGGCCAGTAAGGTATAAGTTGACATGATACATTGTGTGACAGGCAAACCTGTGTGTGTGTTTGAGGTGTGTGTGTGTGTTTGTGGGTGTGTGAGGTACAGAGAAAGATATAGGAAAAAAGAGAGAGTGAGAGAACATTCCAATTTAAGAAAATAGGGAGAGAGGCATAGAGAGAAACACATGAGATGATCAGAGAGAACAGGAGGGTGGGGCCCTCTGTTTGGAGCTGGTCAGAGACGTGACAGGAGTTGTAAGTGAAAACAGATGAGAGCATGCAAGTTATGTGAGCAAACCCCCTATCGCCCCTGACGCTTCTAGAGACGTGTGTGTGTGTGTGTGTGTGTGTGTGTGTGTGTGTCATCATCTGTCTGAGGGAATAGGTGTGAGCTGATATGTGTAGGCTTATGAGTGTATATGATCATCTGAGTTGTTGCTGCAATATGAGCAGAGAACAAATAATTCAGATCCTTGTTTGGCAGTTATTGTCTGTCTGTCTGTCTGTCTGTCTGTCTTGTTTGTTTAAACTTGGGTATTCAACTGAGACTATGTCTCTTTCCAAGCCGTGAACTGTTTCAAAGGCAGGTAATACTGGAATATAAACTCAAATTAGAGTTTATCAGAATCAGAACTCCCAGCATTATATAAATAATAATTATATCATCAATTATAATTATAAATGATAATGAATGTTTTGGTCATGCACAGCGGGACTGACAACACATGTATTTACAGTTTAAAAGGAACATTTTATCTTTATCCCAAACTATATTTCGTTGTCTATACATAACAATATACATTATTGAGATACAACAATAACTGGCGTAAACTCCCAATGAACCCTATAATTTATTCACTGAAGCCTAAAATGACTGCATGCAATTCATTGGTATTTCCTGGGAGATCAACTCAGGGGGTGAACAGGGGGATATCCCTCCCTTGAATACTCTCCTGTGCGATATCCTTTAAGCTCCGCCCAAAACATTCCTCTGTGTGCCTCCTACAGAGATATTTGTCATCGTGGGGGGGGGCTTTGCAAACTTGTCTCAGATAACAGACAGTGTGCTATTACATCTACGTACCGAACGCAGCTCTTATGAAGCATGATAGAAAAACAATCTGACACACACGCATCGCGAAAGGATGATGAAGCACAAAACACAAATTTTTTACATATTAAATACTGCATATAAGACCAAAATAACCCTCGCTCTCTTTCTCTATCTTTCTCTCTCTCTTGCTTTCTCTCTCTCTCTCTCTCTCTCTCTTACTCTCTATCTCACTCTATCTTTCTCCATCAGATTCCCTCCAGGTTCCTCTGACCCATGCCCTTTAGTGCAGAATTTCATTATGACAAGACTAGCAGGCGGTCGACATTCATCTGTCCACCATAAACAGTTGACTTGACTATCTGTACCCCTAGTCCGTATTTTGACCCACCCAGGCAATTATCCCAAACAAAGTTTACTCTGTATCCAAACACTGGAAGACTCGAGAGAGAGAGTGAGGTCACTGGATTGGCTGTGACATGCCAGGCGCAAGACGAACTAGCGTAGTGTGTTTACGATAGGTCACATCTGGTTCCAGACAAGTGCATAGGTCAACACAGAGGAGATAGGAACTGGCTGTTCAGAAGGGTCGACTGACAGAATTACAACAAGTAGTGTGGATATGCAGGTCCACATAGCATGGCGGTTCAGACTAAGACATTTGAGATGGCTGGCGAGAGAGATAGCTTACAAAAACATGCTGGCACTGCATAATGTGACCTAGTTTGGAAGCGTATGTGATTTTGTCAAACCCACAGAATATATATATATATATACATATTTATATACACATATTCTGTGGGTGTGGCATCCTTTAGGTCTGACAAACTCACTTATGCTATATACTGTACCAGTCAAGCAGTCAAATGTTTGGACACACTTTTCTATTCACTTCAATGTGCAACTTAAAAATATGTGCGTGTGTGTGTGTGTGTGTGTGTGTGTGTGTGTGTGTGTGCTTGTATGTATGTGTGTGTGTGTGTGTGTGTGTGTGTGTGTGTGTCTGTGTATCAATGAAGGTATAGAACATTGATTCTATTCCTCCTATTTCTATGGGGGTTTTCTTCTTGTGTGTGCTCGACCTGTACTCAACAGCTGTGATGCAGCCATGATGAACTGTTACCAAGTGCTATTATACGGAAGAGAGGAATGTCTCAAATCCTCTGGAGTGTGACGGATGGTTGTTAGAAGGATAAAAAAAAAGAGCACATTTGGGGGAAATGAGAACGGAACAGATCTTACTGACAGTAAGTGAGGTATAGTTATGTGTATGTGTGTGTGTGTCGGGGAGGGGGGGGGATCCACTGGAAATACATCCACTGGGCAAAAAATTTTCAAGTGCAACAAGTGCAAACAACATTTAACAATGTGACGATTACCAAATCTGTGCTTTTTTAACATTAAGCGTCGGAAGTCAGAAACTTCTATATGGAAATATGACAGCTTACACTTTTTATATACAAAGTCAAATTTTTTCATGTTGCATATATACATGGCTTCATCAACATTCAATAAGGAGCTTTTCAAGGTAGAAGTAGACTTAAGACAGAAAAAAATCTATTAACTCGCCAGAAAAAAATCTATCAACTCGCCATTTATTTTAAGGACCCAGTTGATCTTTATTCAAATCAACGTTTCATAAATTCCGTTGTTGACTGGAGGAACTTGGCCATGTGGATAGAGCTACATTGCTGGATACTGAGTCTCCGGTACCAGTCTGTACCACTCTTTCATGTAAAGAGAAACCTCGACGCTCACCTCCCTTTCGCCTCTTAAAATCTCTCTAAAGTGTAGAAAGAGTGAAGACCTACTATTAAAGACAAGACTTTTATTAAAGCAGTAAAAAGGTCAACTTTTGGGTAAAATTTAAACTATAGCAAGTTTAAAAAATCAGGTTTCACACATTTTCTCTGAGATCCCTGTAGCTTCTTCCCATGGCAGTTCTCGTTGCCTTCGCAGTCAGACAGATGACGCGAGTTCTCAAGAAACAGCTGGGAGCTCACCAAGGAAACATCAGCTTTGACAGTGCAGCTTTGACAGTGCAGCTTTGACAGTGCAGTTAACGATCAAAACTTTCACTGTTGTAACCAGTGCTTGCTAAAATGACAGGTCTTTAACACCTACGAGGAAGTGTGCATAAACACTCATTAACACAGTCACACACACGCACACACACACCCTGTGGCAGACACAAGGTTGTGCTGTTGCCGAGGTAGAGATCCTAATGACTCCTCTGTGTAACTCCTCATGGGAAAGCTCTGTAGGTAGAAGTCTGTTACAACCTGGCAGACCAAAATTGGTGGTTTTTATAAGACCAAGCTAAATGCAAACCACAGATTCCCCCCAAACCACAGATTTTCTCATAAGACTTGGGGAAAACAACCCATTATTGTATATTTCCTTTGCACTTCTGTATGATTCTCCAGTTGTCTTCACATCTTCATTTCTGACTACCATCCCATTTAAAAATGTAAAGTTTTCTTTCCCTCTCGCCTCTTTCTGACTCTACCTCCCTCTCGCTCTCTTTCTCTCTCTCTCTCTCTCTCTCTCTCTCTCTCTCCCTCTCTCCCTCTTGGGTAACAGTCAGGACTTATGGCCAGCTGCCTGATCTAAATGTTGCACCAGAAGCACATGGTATCAGAGATTCTGTCAGATGATCTATTCATCATCAAAATAAAAATAGGTATCAATTGTGGTTGGCAATACGAAAACATTATTATTCTTTTTTTTACCAATTGCTCAAAGGGAACATTATCATTATCACAAGAAATGTGGGGGGTGGTGCTTAGTTCTGCTATGGTATGTACGCAATCCGAAGATAAGTGGGTTCTTTATGTAAACACACAGGTTTCTTTTAGGCTATGGAATAGCAGGAACTTGCGTGCATGTGAGGAGTTTAGGGTGTGTGTATGCATGTGTATGTGTAATGTGTGTATGCATTAATTGGTGACTTGTTTAAGTTCAAAGGTGTGGTAGGACACAGTACAGTTAATGTTTCTGCTAGTTTTTTATATATAAAGTTTGTTTTCAGACTGTTAAAAGTGTGTGTGTGTGTGTGTGTGTGTGTGTGTGTGTGTGTGTGTGTGTGTGTGTTCGGGGGGTTCTGACAACGTGGGACATGTCCCCTTGTGTGTCCCCCTGTACATTACGCCCCTGTGAGTATGTGGCAGTGTAGCTATGTATTGTGTGGTATGGGACATTGTATTACATAATTTATAGTCTGTTTTCACATTCTACGGAAGGCAGGGGAAATCACATGCAGGATGGAAAGCAGTTAATGTAGGCTGTTAAAAAAGGCTTTGGACAATCAAATAGTAGGCGCCAATCTGAGGTTTGGCATTAAGATGTTGACATTTACAAGCAGAAAAAAATGGTTTCCAACCGATATGCTTCAAATTAAATTATGTGGGACCAGACCTGGACTATGCAGCTGTGTTGAGGCTTCAAATAGGGGTTTTTTTCGGAGGGACAAGTTAACTCCGTTAACCAACTGTTATTGGTGCTCTGACTGGGTTTCTTTGTGTCTCGATAACAACTGTGGGAGGAATTCAGGCCTACAGCCTGGAAGCCATTCGTGGCCAGAAAGTCAGAGCAGTAAAGATTTCCAACAGACGGTGGTATTTTGAAGCATTTTATAAAGAGAGACTAGACCTACCTTGTGCCAGTTTACTCAACCCTTGTCTTAACCCTCTATGGTACACACCATTTCCATGTTCATTGGTTCACAACAGGACGTCATGGTGTTTGGATATAAACACGTTAAAGAGCAGGGTCACAGTGCCTGTTTAACGTTAGGCTTGGTACTTCAAACTACAATTAGGGAGTGAGGTAATCATTGATTCATAAAACCCTATCCACCCAGGGAAGTCTGTCCCTCTGACTTTGTAAAATAGCAAGTACTGTTTAGGGACATTTCCTATCCCCTTTCACGTGTTTATGTCTAACGAGCGTTGAAATATAATTTTGTTGCTGTGGAGACTGGCACAGGCTGTGGGATAAATAAGTTCGAGGCCTTGGTCACGTTGGAACAAACACAGGATTATAAACTGAAAACACAGGCTAAAAATAATGAAAAAGGTCACTTTCTGAAGGCTTCACAATAGCAGGCGCAATGTGCCAAGCACAAGAAGACAGTGGAACGTGACTATTTCATTCCATGATAAAGATCAAAACTTGTTCGGCTATATATATCCAACTTTTTACCCACCGTATAATGAACAATCTACAACATTGAATGCAACTCCTTCCATTCTGGTCTTGACATAAAAAAATTTGATCCATTCCTTTATCCTTTTGAATCAGACATGTTTTTTATGTAGTAGAATCAGTTCTATAGAACAATGTGGTAGAAAGTATATTGTAGTGTCACAAAACAAAAAATTTTTTGGAAGACTATATAGCCTACCATACACACATAACAATTACTAGACTCACAACCTGGGTCCAGAAGGTAATAATAATAATAATAATAATAATAATAATAATAATAATAATAATAATAATAATAATAATAGTTAATTTAATCTAATCTATAGGAGCCTTTCTAAACACTCAAGGTCACCGGACAATGCATATACAGTAAAAACAGCACAAAATACAATTTAGGATGCAATAAACATAGTGGTCTTGTCAAATAGAATTATAGTTTTTAAAGTAGTCTTATAAACACTGTATATTGTATGTTTCTTAAGATTTGAGATGAGGAAAGTATTCCTCATAAGTTTGAGACTCTTTTTCTGGTTAGTTTGAGACATTTACGTGAAGTGAAAATGTCTTTCGCCAAGTTATCCGTCCACGTCAACGACCAATAAAGCCTGTGTTTTCTCTTCTCGTTCTTTGGCATCACTGTGATGTCACTAGACGCAGAGTCACACAGACTCACTCCCTTCGACACACACAGAGACGCATTCGCTCTCACTCCCTCCACAATTAACGCAGCACTCATGACCGAAGCAAGCCAAACGGATGTATTTGGTCACTGATGACAGCGAACGCCTTCAAATCTCTACAGAGGAACTCTATCTGCTTTACGAATCCTACGCTGGTTTCCACAGAGGTGAATGCGTCATCATAGATTGTTGCCAAGTCAAATAACGATGGAAACCATGACACGATTAGAAGATTCCGATTATAAGGGTACGTTTTATATCCCTATACCCACACCCTCAGTCTTAATCCAATCCTACTACAGAAGATAACTTGATAAAGTACCACAGTAAGCTGAGTCCTGTGCCCCTTTCTTTACCTGAACTCCAATCTTCAGTAAGAAAACAGTGCAGGGACAGAACTTGATGGTCAACATTCTGATATACAATGGCAAATAGGATACAATTGAGGGCTTCGCATACACACATGCACCCATCCACCCACCCACCCACCCACACACGCACACACACACATGCACACACACACACTAGCACATACACACACACCATTTTTTATAAGTTCGAAGGTTTTCCTACTGTATACTGTAAATTATGTTTGTCATGTCATTAACCCCTGACAAACATAACCATACTAAATAGTAGTTCTTTTTACTTTTGATAAAAAGCAGGTTATTTTTAACTTTGACTCAAACGTAGACATTTTAATTGAAGACTTTTAATATTTAGCAAGTGTGTCTGAACTTTCACTAAAGTATAGGATTTGTGTACTTCACCCACCACTTGTAGTTGGCAATACTGCTCCTGTCAACCTCCTATGAATGATCCCTTCCACAGCCACCAGGACATGATTAAAGACCATTATTCATAACTAAAATAATCCCAAAGCTATGACTAGTACAAAGGAAAAACACAGGAAGATGACTCAGATGTGAATTTCCACAATAGCCTATGTTGTAAATCTGTTACATAACAAATATAGATTGGAAATAAAAATAAGCCAGTTTTTTTTTTACATAAAAAAGGTCAAAGCCATTAAGTACTCAGTCATTGGAATTGTCCCTGTCTTTTTGTTTGCGTGTGTCCTTCTTGTGTAGAGATTGCCTTGTAGATAAAGTAATTTTCCATAAATAAAATACAAACAAATAATAATAAAAATTAAATAGCCCTATAAAAGCGTTGGTGATTTCACTGTTAGCACGCCTTTGCGCTCACAAGCATCCTCCAGCTGAGGCCAAAGTTGCGTATGTAACAGTTCCTTTCAACTTGCAAATAATTTGTGAGAACATTAACACCAGCAAGAAGAAACAGTCTGCTGAGCCTGCCACGAGACACGACCAAATAAGGTGCCTACGTCGAACCCAGGGCCACATAAGTCACGAAGCATTGGTTTATACTGCAAATGATTTCCATAACACCCAATAATGAAAAACTCTTGTTTAGTTGTCAAACAAAGTGAATGGCTTTAACACATATTGTTGCTCTTATGGAAACAAATTGTTTTAGAAAGAGTGTACTAACAAAAGTTCAGGTGGAGATGAAAGAGAGAATGAAAGAACGATTTATGAGAAAGAGTAAGGAAGGCTTGTTTCACTTTGGCAAAAAGCAGGTCCTGGTATCTGAAATGAATGCATTTTAAATAACAGTCTCAGTGAACATAATAGTAAATACAACAGTATCCTTTTCTTTTGTTCCCTCTTTGCATTTGAATTCCTTGGGAGGAAAAGGAAGAGTTCATTGTAAACAGAACTTCCACTGAGGATGTGGGGTTCCCAGCGTCTTTCCAGATGTTGAGGGGTGCATAAAAGGTTCAGGCCTTAGCTCTCTCTGGCCTTAGTATACTTGAGTCCTCCTGGAGAAAAATAATGTTTCCAAATGCTGGGTGTCCCTGTTCACATAGCTCATGAGAAAGGAAAAGATAAACAAGAACTGCAGATGGGTGACGGAAAAAAATGAGCTGTAACATCACCATAATTCTCCCGTGACCGGTGGTTAAAAAAACCAAACATTTGGAATAAAGAATACTTTAGCTTTGGACGCAGTGTTTCAAGCCAATTGTCTTCCAGTAATTAAGTAGACCAAATACGAACACTGTTTAAGCAGTGACGAAGGTTCAGAGTAAACTCATGACCATTTTCCTCAACTTTTACATGAAACGCATCTTTAAAGTCATGAACCTTTGCACCAATGACAAAAATAATTTAAAGTAATTCAAAGCGCTTCCATACAGTGGGTCAGGTTTGGTCAATGTGATTTCCGTTTAAGAACCATTCTTATTATTGTCGTCATTGCAACATGTGTTGGCCGCATCCGTTGGTTACCTATGACACACACACACGCACGTACACACGTAAGAGATATGTTCACATGTGCCCTGCTGACCACAATGAAAGATCCCAAAGGGGCTGGATTGCAGGAACCTGGCTCTAGAGATTCCACTCAGCGCACCAGTGAGTAGGGTCAAGCCTTCTCGAATCAGAGGGATTTATGGGTACTCATAGGTCTTGAAGTTCTCATTAAAAGCCGAGTGGTCTTCTCAGAGAGGTCCTGTCCGCTGTATTATGTATTTATATATATATGTGTGTGTGTGTGTGTGTGTGTGTGTGTGCGTGTGTGTGTGTGCGTGTGTGTGTTTGTTCGTATAAACACACACACACGCACACACACGACCTAACCCAAACACTCTCTCTCTCTCTCACACACACACACACACTCTCTCTTACACAACATACACACTCTCTTGCACAACACAACATGCACAGCGCAGTAGCCAAGCTACTGTAATACAAGTCGTGGGACAGTGAATCCTAAGGGTCAGATACTATCAGAGGACACAGGGATGTCACAAATCATATTCACTGAGACATTTCCCAAACTACTCAATTGGAAAGCTCTCATGCTCTTTCCCACCATGCTAGGTTCCACATGGCATTTTCTGTCAGTGGTGAAAAGCCTGCTGTTTTGAATCAAGTTGTAGTCCACAGAAAAATGACTCCCACAACAATCCAACTGATTCAGCTTCATTGCTGGATTGAAACTGTGTAAACCTTATTAACCTGAAATTATGTATATGTGAGAGTTGGAGATGTGTGTGTGTGTGTGTGTGTGTGTGTGTGTGTGTGTGAGTGCGGGGCGGGGAGGGGGTTATGGGGGGGTTCACAAGTACATTCCTGGTTGTTTGTTTTTATGAATATATGTGTCTGGATGCACAGTATAAGTCTGTTTAGTTGATCACATTTATCAGTTTATTTGGATCCGTTGCCTCTGCAACAGAATCCTACCTCTTTTCGTTTTGTTCTTTGCTTCTGGCGGTTGTGAAGAGGTCATAATATTCCTGTCACTTTGCCAGAATCCAAAGGAGCTTAAGGTAGGGGGAAAGAGAAGCATGCAACATACACACTTCACAGAGGAGAGAGAGGAAAAATTATGGAAATAAAACAAAGCAGGGATGTTTCTAGGCTGACCCTGCTGTCTGTTTGTCCGTCCATACATACGTCTGTCCGTTGTTAGGTGGTGTTGAGCGTGCGTATGTATGGGAACGGTGGGTGGGGGACTGAAGGGGAAACGCATACTTTACTACATGGTGGAGTTAGACACAGCGTCTCAGAGGACACACAGCGGAGCTTAGTTTGTGGTGGATGTGTTGCTAATAGCAACACAATGCATCGTAATAGTTAGGGTCAGCGGGTTTGAGGAGAGCTGGACATGTAAGAGGCCTTGTTCTCCATCGAAATGAAATCAATTAAAATGTCACTCTCATCTTTTCATTTTGTGTAACCTTTTATGCTTGATCTCAGATAGAAATCGGTCGTTCTAACGGACCCAAGAGGAGAATGCATCTGAAACATGCACTATGCATTTTCACAGTCTTATGTGAGTTTGATGATGTTAAACAAGGCCGAGCAAAGGCTCTGAAAATCAAAAAAAAAAAATAAATAAATCAAATAACATTCATTAAGAAGACACTACAAGGCTACAGATGATCCAGACCTTTTCTTGTTGCAGGCTTTAGTCCGAGCATGACGTCAGCGCTCAGTTGGGGTGGTATCCTGTAAATATTGTATTTGAGATAACCAATTGTCTGGGTTCATAAGCCAGAAACACTACAACACAACGTATATTTTTCTTCCTGATGCTGGCCTTCTGTATAATAAAGATTATGTGACCCGAAAGACAATTACTGGAAGCAGTGCGGTGACCTTTACCGATAAATCAGCCTTTTGTCCAAACCAAACCCTCTTATGTTTTCCCCCGTGAGATGGCAATAAAGGCTGGTCTTGTTCTTTGATTTCCTGTTTAAGGGGCAAAGCTACTGGGCAGAATCGCTTGCAATCTGCTCTCCACCATCCAGGTTGGCTTCCCCATGCAAAAACACAGTCTGGAAAATGAGCTGTCTTTATTGAGGAGAAGGCACAGTCGATTAAACGATTAAAACAAATGAATTGTGGCACAAAGAGGATGCTGAGGAGGGTCAATGTACTGGCTATGGCTGAATTTATTCTGTGCAGTACTGTAATGTTTATGAAAAACAAGTAATCAATCAATGTCAAAGGTGGAAGTGAAGTTGGAGAGGGGGGGCAGACGAGAGAAAGAGAGAGAGAGAGAGAGAGAGGACAAAGGGGTAGAGAGGGGGGGTGGGCAGACGAGAGAG